>CAJUXJ010000824.1:0-116993 GCA_910589775.1 Avena eriantha
ACCACGTATGGATCAACCAATGGCATTGCATGTGTGTTTCTTTTTCACAAAACCACATAGGATCCACCAGTGTCCCCCCCACTTGCATGTGTGTTCTTTCCACAAACCACTTATGGATCCCACCGTCGTTTCAATTTGCATGGTGTTCTTCTACACCAACCACATGACATCAACCAATGGCATTGCATGTGTGTTCTTTCCACAAACCACACATGGATCAACCAATCGCATTGCATGTGATGTTCTTTTCACAAACCAGCACCATGGATCAACCAATGGCATTGTCATGTGTGTTCTTTTCACAAACCACACATGGAGCGACCAGCGTTCATTGCACTGTGTTGTTCTTTATGCCAAAACCACATAGTGATCAACAAGTGTCAATTCCATGTGTGTTCTTTCACACAAAACCACACATGGCATCAACCAAATGTTAATGCATGTGTGTTCCTATCATAAACACATCTGGATCAACCAGTGGCATTACATCTGTTTTTTCTTCCACAAACCACAGATGGATCCACCTGAGTCATTGCACGTGTGTTCTCTCCACAAACCACATATGGATCAACCAATGTCATTGCAGGTGTGTTCTTCTACAAACCACATATGGATCCACTAGAGTCATTGCATGTGTGTTCTTTTCACAAACCACACACTGATCCACCAACGTCATTGCATGTGTGTTCTTTCCACAAACCACATATGGATCAACCAATGTCATTGCATGTGTGCTCTTTCCACAAACCACACATGAATCAACCAATGTCATTGCACGTGTGTTCCTATGATGAACCACATATGGATCCACCAGTGGCATTGCATGTGCTTTCTTTCCACAAACCACATATGGATCCACTAGAGTCATGGCATGTGTGTTCTTTCCACAAACCACATATGGATCAACCAGTGGCATTGCATTTGTGTTCTTTCCACAAACCACACATGGATCAATCAATGTCATTGCATGTGTGTTCTTTCCACAAACCACATATGGATCCACTAGAGTCATTGCATATGTGTTCTTTCCACAAACCACATATGGATCAACCAGTGGTCATTGCATGTGTGTTCTTTCCACAAACCACATATAGATCAACCAGTGGTCATTGCATGTGTGTTCTTTCCACAAACCACATATGGATCCACAAGTGTTCATTGCATGTGTGTTCTTTCCATAAACCACACATGGATCCACCAGAGTCATTGCATGTGTGTTCTTTCCACAAACCACATATGGATCAACCAGTGTCATTGCATGTGTGTTTTTCCACAAACCACATATGGATCAACCAGTGGTCATTGCATGTGTGTTCTTCCCACAAACCACATATGGATCCACTAGAGTCATTGCATGTGTGTTCTTTTCACAAACCACATATGGATTAACCAATGGCATTGCATGTGTGTTCTTTCCACAAACCACATATGGATCCACCAGTGTTCACTGCATGTGTGTTCCTATCATGAACCACATATGGATCCACCAGTGTTCATTGCATGTGTGTTCTTCTACACAAACCACATGCATCAACCAATGGCTTTGCATGTGTGTTCTTTCCACAAACCACACATGGATACACCAATGGCATTGCATGTGTGTTCTTTTCACAAACCACACATGGATCAACCAATGGCATTGCATGTGTGTTCTTTTCACAAACCACACATGGATCCACCAGAGTCATTGCATGTGTGTTCTTTCCACAAACCACATATGGATCCACTAGACTCATTGCATGTGTGTTCTTTTCACAAACCACATATGGACCCACTAGAGTCATTGCATGTGTGTTCTTATACTAAAACCAGCACTACAGTCATTGCATGTGTGTTCTTATACTAAAACCAACACTAGATTCATTGCATGTGTGTTCTTTCCACACATAGGGATCCACTAGAGTCATTGCATGTGTGTTCTTTTCACAAACCACATATGGATCCACTAGTGTTCATTACATGTGTGTTCTTTGCACAAACCACCCATGGATCCACTAGAGTCATTGCATATGTGTTCTTTCCACAAACCACATATGGATCTACTAATGGTCATTGCATGTGTGTTCTTTCCACAAACCACATATGGATCCACTAGAGTCATTTCATGTGTGTTATTTTCACAATCCACATATGGGTCCAACAGTGTTCATTGCATGTGTGTTCTTTCCACAAACCACACATGGATCAACCAGAGTTATTGCATGTGTGTTCTTTCCACAAACCACATATGGATCAACCATTTTATTGCATGTGTGTTCTTTAAACAAACCACATATGGATCAACTAGTGGTCATTGCATGGGTGTTCTTTCCACAAACCACAAATGGATCCACTAGAGTCATTGCATGTGTGTTCTTTTCAGAAACCACGTATGGATCAACCAATGGCATTGCATGTGTGTTCTTTTCACAAACCACATATGGATCCACTAGTGTTCACTACATGTGTGTTATTTCCACAAACCACTTATGGATCCACCAGTGTTCATTGCATGTGTGTACTTCTACACAAACCACATGCATCAACCAATGGCATTGCATGTGTGTTCTTTCCACAAACCACACATGGATCAACCAATGGCATTGCATGTGTGTTCTTTCCACAAACCACACATGTATCAACCAATGGCATTGCATGTGTGTTCTTTTCACAAACCACACATGGATCCACCAGTGTCATTGGATGTGTTTTCTTTCCACAAACCACATATGGGTCAACCAATGTCATTGCATGTGTGTTCTTTCCACAAACCACACATGGATCAACCAATGTCATTGCATGTGTGTTCTTTCCACAAACCACATATGGATCCACTAGAGTCATTGCATATGTGTTATTTCCACAAACCACATATGGATACACTAGAGTCATTGCATGTGTGTTCTTTCCACAAACCACATATGGATCAACCAATGTCATTGCATGTGTGTTCTTTCCACAAACCACACATGGATCAACCAATGTCATTGCATGTGTGTTTCTATGATGAATCACATATGGA
Source organism: Avena eriantha (assembly GCA_910589775.1). Classification (NCBI taxonomy): domain Eukaryota; kingdom Viridiplantae; phylum Streptophyta; class Magnoliopsida; order Poales; family Poaceae; genus Avena; species Avena eriantha. The sequence continues at coordinate 3,002 of CAJUXJ010000824.1, forward strand.
TCCACCAGTGGCATTGCATGTGCTTTCTTTCCACAAACCACATATGGATCCACTAGAGTCATGGCATGTGTGTTCTTTCCACAAACCACATATGGATCAACCAGTGGCATTGCATTTGTGTTCTTTCCACAAACCACACATGGATCAATCAATGTCATTGCATGTGTGTTCTTTCCACAAACCACATATGGATCCACTAGAGTCATTGCATATGTGTTCTTTCCACAAACCACATATGGATCAACCAGTGGTCATTGCATGTGTGTTCTTTCCACAAACCACATATGGATCCACTAGATTCATTGCATGTATATTCTTTTCACAAACCACATATGGATCCACCAGTGTTCATTGCATGTGTGTTCTTTCCATAAACCACACATGGATCCACCAGAGTCATTGCATGTGTGTTCTTACCACAAAACACATATGGATCAACCAGTGTCATTGCATGTGTGTTTTTCCACAAACCACATATGGATCAACCAGTGGTCATTGCATGTGTGTTCTTTCCACAAACCACATATGGATCCACTAGAGTCATTGCATGTGTGTTCTTTTCACAAACCACGTATGGATCAACCAATGGCATTGCATGTGTGTTCTTTCCACAAACCACATATGGATCCACCAGTGTTCACTGCATGTGTGTTCCTATCATGAACCACATATGGATGCACCAGTGTTCATTGCATGTGTGTTCTTCTACACAAACCACATGCATCAACCAATGGCTTTGCATGTGTGTTCTTTCCACAAACCACACATGGATACACCAATGGCATTGCATGTGTGTTCTTTTCACAAACCACACATGGATCCACCAGAGTAATTGCATGTGTGTTCTTTCCACAAACCACATATGGATCCACCAGAGTCATTGCACGTGTGTTATTTCCACAAAGCACACATGGATCCACCAGAGTAATTGCATGTGTGTTCTTTTCCACAAACCACACATGGATCAACCAATCTCATTGCATGTGTGTTCTTTCCACAAACCACACATGTATCCACTAGAGTAATTGCATGTGTGTTCTTTCCACAAACCACATATGGATCAACTAATGGCATTGTATGTGTGTTCTTTTCATAAACCACATATGGATCCACTAGAGTCATTGCATGTGTGTTCTTTTCACAAACTACATATGGATCAACCAATGGCATTGCATGTGTGTTATTTCCACAAACCACATATGGATCCACTAGAGTCATTGAATGTGTGTTCTTTTCACAAACCGCATATGGATCAACCAATGGCATTGCATGTGTGTTCTTTTCACAAACCACATATGGATTCACCAGTGTTCACTGTATGTGTGTTCTTTCCACAAAACACTTATGGATCCACCAGTGTTCATTGCATGTGTGTTCTTTTCCACAAACCACACATGCATCAACCAATGGCATTGCATGTGTGTTTCCAAAAACCACACATGGATCAACCAATGGCATTGCACGTGTGCTCTTTTCGCAAACCACACATGGATCACCAATGTCATTGCATGTGTGTTCTTTTCACAAACCACACATGGATCCACCAGAGTTATTGCATGTGTGTTCTTTCCACAAACCACATAAGATTGCTTCTTCTAGAAGCCCCCCTCTCCTAAAGTAGTTGTCCGATCCGATTGTCGCAGACCGTTCGATTGGGCCGCATGGACGAATAAGATGGTTCTCTGTGAGAGCGATCCGCGAGTAGGCTATTCCGCGACAAGATTAGCCGCGCTTATATTTTCATTTATATTACTATTATTTCCACTCCCCTATAGCCTACTAGTAATATCATAGAGCTCGTGAGTGAGCACGTCTACTCCGCAGCCCCTCTCCCCTCATCCACCACACATCACTGTGCTCGGATGACGCCACCGGATTTTGTGCGCCGTGCCCGGATGACATCCACCAATTCTCGGGTCGCTGCCTTCATGCTAAGAAATCATTTTACAAGATTTTGAACTTATCCTACATATTCCTGCTCTTCGCCAATCTAACTACTGATATTTTTTCTGATTTCTCGATGAACTTCAGATGTGGCAGATCCTGCAGCCCAAGAATCTAGAGATCCTCACGCGCAACTTTGAAGCAACGTTCCCGCTCGTGTGCTCCCACCCAGGATGCTTTTGCCGTTACTCCTACCACGAGTTCCCGCTCCATGAGCTCGCGTGCCCGCACGGCGCGTGCTCTTGCACGGAGCCGGGCTGCAACTACAACCGGCCCGCCAGCAGAGCTCATCGTCCACCTTGCAGAGGAGCACTTGATCGAAGTGATTAGGATCTCGTATGGGTAAGCCCAACTTCTCCAAGAGCAGGTGCCATTCACTGACTCGCCACGCCGCCGGCTAATTTTCTAGGGGGGACAGCTTTGTTTTCATCCTAACCATCACCGTCGGTGTTTCGGGAACTAGAGCCGGGCCCACCGTCGTGTGTGCCGTATGCGTCAGGTCGGTCTCATGCGCCTGGCCCGTATACAGGGTGCGCATGTGGGCGAACGCCCAGCCACCGTCGTCCGATAGCATTCTTGTGCTAGCCGAGGCGCCGAGCTGCCCGACGCCGTGGAAGGTGGAGTATGCGGACCTAAGGTCATTCCTATGTGTGCCATCTCAGTACCTTGTCGGTGCTGGATCGAACAGGCAGATGCATTTCTACATTTGTATCGAGAAGACTGACAGGGAAATCTAGTACTTATGTTGTCGTTACTATTCGACTTAAGCGATGCTTCTCAGGTGCGTAGAGCATACGTGTTGTGCGAATGTATCCCAGTTGTAGTTTTTAGTACTCCTTAATAATTTGACGAGTTATTGGTCCAATCGGCTTGCTGTTGTCACGTTGCAAAGTCCGCTTGCTCTGGACAGACTGTCAATACCGTGTGCTCCCGCCCCCTTCATGTGAGTGTCACGTGTTCCGAGCGCCCACCTGCCAGTGTCACGCCCCCTTATCTTCCTTCCCCTCGAAGGCACTATCCCAACTTCTCTTCCATCCTACCACTCCCGTCTGATGGTTGTAATCTGATTTTCGTTGGATTGTTTACATGTAATCTATGTTGATAATGCAACATGCAAATGGCACAGACACAATTTCTAAAGTGGAAGCACTCACATGCTGCTATTGCACATATTTCTCAATATAGCTCGACAAACCCATTACAATAATTGTACTCACACTAAACACAACAGAAATTGCAACCATCCTAAACAGCATCTAAACCCACATCACACCGCTATCATCGGAGTCCACCTTGATTGGTGACACCGTCGTGCCCTTCCCAGCGACAGCCACTCCCGCCCGTGGCTTGCCCTTCTCCAAGGAGGCAACAATGGCGTTCTACACAGCTTCGTCCCTATCATGCTCCACATCAGAATCGACAATGACGAAGGTGACGGGGTTGGCGTGGACCGAGCGCCGTCGTGCCTGGCGGCTCCTGCTAGAGCTCGACACCGCATCAGTCCTTCTATAGGTAGGAGGGGCCGAGCTAGGATACATAGCATCGTCACTCCTCTCAAGAAACCATGGCCATTTGATACTCCGACGGTAGGATCTTGGGGTGGATCCGCTGCGGCGAGCCCTACCAGAAGCGTTGGAGCGGATGGATCTGCCGGCGCGAGCAATGACAAGTTCCTAGGAGGGAGTAAGATTGTGGGCCAAGCGTGTCTGGTTCCTGAGCAAGGCCTCCCAGTGATATGTACACGGGCAAGGTGCCAAAAAATTTCGTCCAATGCGCGCGAGAGGGCCTTTGAACCACGAAGGCGCGAGGTTTGGTTGACAAGTCCACATGCTAGGTCCCCCACCTGTCAGCTGAATGTGGACGGTAGGATTCTACTCGAGTTATTAAGTGGGGATAAACCACGCTTCACCACTACCCTGACATCCAAAGGATCCTCTTTCCTCTGCCCTCGCTCCCCTCGCTCATGGCTCGCAGCTCATGTAGTTCGTATCAGGTGGAATCAAGGTCGGCTCAACACCGTCAAGCGGGTGCCCCCATTAGGTACTAGAGGGCACCCTACGATTACTACCCCGATATGTTGTGTTTATGCGGTGAGAAGATGTCGAGATGGATTTCGTGGACCGACGAAAATACTGCAGGAAAATTCAGCAACTGCAGCATTCGAGCGGTAAGTTCGTACTGTAGGTACAATGGTAACCCGGATCCGGAAAGCGTAATGTAATTCTTTTTCTTTTGTTTCCTTCGATCTACTTCACAGGAAGGGAGGGGGACTGGCTGTGACAAGTTTGTGTGGATTGAAAATCCACTGACAGGTTTTCACAAAGAGCTTGTTCATGATGTGCGTGATGCTGTGTGGGACAAGAAAGAGGAGATTCGTGCGATGGAGCGAGAGACCCGGGAGCTTCGCCAGGTGCAGGGGAGGCAGGGGCAGGGAGGTGGTGAGACAGACGGGCTCAAGATTAGGCCACATAGTGGAAACAATTTCCTCATTATCTGGGCAGTATCTGTTGCATTTGCAGTTTATGTTGCCATGTCGTTGTCTAGTAGCTGAAATAAGTTGCTGCTTCGTGGAGTGTAGCAGCCAGCTTAGAAATTGTTTTTCATCCCAGAAACTTATCATAAGTGTAATGCCAATAGCAGGGATTTATTAAGAGCCTATAAATAATTCATGTTTGTGCCACTAACACCCATCGATTTTGGAGACCCCTTAACCGCTCAGCTATCGCGATTGTTCAGATAGTAGTGGCACAGTCACAATTTTGGATTCAACTAGTGGCCTCGGCCGTATCCAATCCTAAAGTCCCGATACATTTTACTCCGAGTACGGGAGGCAGATTGTTTCGCTCGACAAGTTCCACGCACACAACTCTAGAGTTTAACCGAACTACATATATAGGTTCAAGTTGAATACATCATTAGGCTTCTACACTGCTAGCCTTCTTTCTCTGCTTGGGTGCCAACTTTCTTCCTCTTGCCTTCATGTCCACTGGCTTCTTCATCTCCTGCCTTCTTCCACTTCCTGGGTGCCAATTTTCTTACCTTCACATACCCTGCATCTCCGGGTCGAGGGCAGTCAAGCCAATCAGCACTAGAATCTTGTCCAGCATCATCACTCCACTCGTTTTGGTTTTCTTCCTGCAGCAAAATCACTGAGTCGGCTATCTTGTTTCTTACCTTGTGCTTCCTGTAAAAAACAGTACATTGATTACTACCTTATATCTACAGACTGTAAACATTTTTTTGTGTGAATGTACCATCTCATACCTAGGTTTGGGAGCATTAAGGGGACAGCCCGCTGCTCTATGGCTTATAAGATGGCAGGCCTTGCATCTGTTTTTACCCTTCTTGGTAGCAAAGAAAGCCAAACCCTTCTTATCGAGAAAATTCTTAAACCTATTCACATGAGGTCTTCCTCTACCCCTTTTCGTAACTGGCTGGCAAATCTCGAAAGACAGTTGGACTTGAGGCCCCTGAGATGGGTCTGTAGATGGCTCGACGGATCCAGCGTACGCAGCTCTGAACTTTTCCATAGAGTAGTAGTCTGACAAATACTGATCCAAATGTGGTAGAGTTCTTTTGTTCACCAAGAAGGCCAAGGCGTGGTCGCAAGGTTTCCCGGTATGCTGCCACTCTAAGCAGGTGCATTCTCGCAGCTGGATGTTCACAACATCCCTTTTGCCACTCTTGGACATATCGACCACCTCACAGCTGCTACTGGTTGACGGGAGAACCTTAAGATGATCAAGTCCTCGGCTTCTCTTGTGCAGTTGTTGTACAACTAGTGGTAGCATATGTCCTCTAAGTCTCCTACCGATCTCTCTCCTTATATTTAATAGCTTCATGATCATACCACGTATGTTGTCCATCAAGATATGAACATGACACACTTTTATGTCCTTCACCCAATTATTCAGGCATTCTGCAAGGTTGTTGTTTATGTAATCAACTTTGATGTCAAGGTTGAATTGACTCCTCTTCCATAGCTGCGAATGATGGATGGCTAAGTACTTTGGAAGTTCAGGGGCTTCCGCAAAAATCTTGCTCATGAAATATTCGCTGCTACTAGGTTTGTAAACTCTAGCAGCAGGAAACATGTAACGAAATACGCTGCATGCATAGTGTGAGTACAAGTTGAGCATCATATGGGCATGGCATTCTCTACCTTCAGCTCACGGGAACACCTCCTTCACTGCATTCATCAGCCCTTTGCATGCATCCGTGGATATAGCCAATGGATCCATGTGGCCTATTAATCTCCTAAGCTGCCTCATAAACCAGACCTAGTTTTCCTCCGTTTCTGTTTCAAACAACCCGAATGCCACTAGGAACAACCAGTTGTGACCATCAAGTGCTGTGGCAGATGGCAGACATCCTTTCCATTTGCCAGTTAGGACAGTGATGTCTACACTCAGTTACAGCCTACATCCGTCCTTGATCCCTTGATGCAAGGTTTAAGTGCCATGAAAAATCTTTTGAAATATATTTTACCACCTTCTGATTTGGTGTCAATCTCCACAACACTCCCCGGACACCTAGCTTGTACCTCCGCCTTGAAGTTGTACAGCATCCTGAAGCTATTGGTCCAATCCCCGTGCAAGACCCCCAGAGCTTTCTCTTTACCTTTCAAAACCGTGTAATATGGTAGGACAATGTTGTATTTATAACCGAGGCTAGTCTGAATATTCTTCGTGGTCTCCTTAGGGTTATCCTTTAGTATGGACATAGATTGCATAGCCACCCACCCTGTATCAGCCATTGAGGATTTCAGTTTGCTGCCTGTCGAACACATGTGTGGAGAGCCCATTTTGTTCACCTGCAACATAGATTCATTTAAAAGATAAGCGGAGTCAACTAGTTGCCAGAAAGATATCACACATTATTTGTAGTTATAGAGTGAAAAGATAGAAAGTTCTAATGGTTTGCTGCATTCATTGCCCCAGTACCCTAATTGCCTTCGACGTAGGTAAGGCTCTTGTTGTGATCCTCCATGGACAATGTACCTCGGCCCGTCCATTCATCCACATTAACTTGCAAACGACCTCATACCTCTGGGCAGTGTTCTTTAGTCAATAAACAACGAACTCCCCCTTGATACAAAAATACCAGAACGACATCCTGAACTCATGCATGCTCCTGAACTCAGTGCCGACCGAAATTATAGGATACTCGTGGTCATGTTTTATTTCTTCTACTTCAACACCCAAATAATCGACTGGAATACCAGCCTCATCGTTAAGTTCCTCGTCTATTTCATCATCACCAGATTCTTGATCCTCTACAGTGCCTTCTTCTTCATCTGATTCAGAATCCTCACCATCGTCTATAATGCCTAGTACTGCCCCCATCATATTGACTCCCATGGGTGGGGCAGCATCATTGTCTCCACCCGCATGGACCGGAACATTGCCCCAATCCACCTCACCAGCAACTCTGTTTTCTCCAAGACACTCGGTTGGTTCTGCTGCAACCACATGGGGTGGTCTTATGTTTGCACGCATCCCAGGTAATTCAGTGGACAAACAACAGTCATAATCAATTTCATCTTGACTATACAGAACCCTCTTGCTCTTCCTGTGTACATCCTCCTTCCTGATGTAATCTTTCATGATGGTATCAGTAGGGCTTGACATCTGCGTTCCATTCCCCATCGAACTAGGCTTTTTGTTGCCGATCTTGGGTGTGATCTCCTTACTGCCTCCCCTCATGGGTGTTGGCTCCAGGGTGCTGGCATTATTTCCTGACCTCTGCGGTGTGTTCTTCTTCGAATTAGCCATTTTGCTGCTACTATTGGGTGTGTTCTCCTTCGTGCTGGCATTATTGCCTGACCTCAGCGGCGTGTTCCACTCCAAATTAACCCTTTTGCTGCTACTATTGGGCGTGTTCTCCTTCGTGCTGGCATTATTCCCTGACAGCGGCGTGTTCCGCTCCAAATTAGTATTTTTTCTGCTCCCACTAGGTGTGGTAGCCTCCGTGATGGCCATCTTCACCTCTTTGCTACCACTCCTAGGAGTGTTCACCACCGTGCGAGCACTCTTAGCATTTTTGATGCTACCGTTCGGTGTGGCATTTTGACTAGATCTCAGGGGTGTACTCTGTGGCGTTGTGCCTTTTTTCGTGCGACTCTTCGGCGTCCTCTTCTCTGGCGTGGTCTCCTTGGTGACGTTCTCCTTCGGGGTGCCCTTTCTGGGGATGCTCTTCCTGCTCCTCTTTATGACGCTCCTCTGTAAGACTCTCCTCTGTTCGAAGCTACCCTCAGTCGCACCAGCCCCAGGATGCCATGGATCAGGTCACGCATGCCTTCTAAAAGTCCATCATCTCTATTGTCGAGTTCCAATTCCTCTCCAACCATTTGCACTATCAAGTGGAAGTACACTTCACCCCTATAATGTTTCCTTGTAAACGGTACGACTAAATCCCTGGTATCTTTCACTTCGATAGAATTTTTTCTCCTATAACCAAAATATAACAAGCGTGCTTCCTGGGAAGACCCCCATAGCACCTTCACCCGTAACGATGCCATCAGGTCAGATAACTCTACCACTTAAGGATCGTATCTACCAAGGATTACATCAAACTCGTCATAGATCTTTTCTATGCCATCATCTAATTTTGCAGTATAATCCGCGACACTGATACGAATGATTATTTTGCCATCATCAGGTTCTTCAGGATAGAAACCTCCGAGAGGTTTGAGAGGTGGAGCGGCACCATCAAACCAAGCCCCAATGCCACCGTCGCCATCACCAGCGTCATTGTTAGCTGGATCAACCTCGGTGGAAGTACCAGGACCAGGAGCAAGGCGAGGGCCCTTAGCAGCGGGAGCTACATTACATGGTGGACAAGCAAGGCCCCTTCTAACGGTAGCCACAATAGGATCAGCTTCTACCATGCCACATCGACAATCAGGAGCAGTTCCCACAATAGCAGTGTTTCGAGTGCTAGCAGAGTCCAGACCATGAGCTAGCTCCAGACCAGCAGCTTGATGAACCTGAGCACGGGTTCAAGGAGGACACAAGGCATCAGTCTTTGCAACAATAGTGGGGCAGCCTTCGGAAGCCTTAGTTTGCTCAACAGCGACAGGGATTGGGTCAACAGCGGCCAGATCAACAACAACACAAGGACGACCAGTACTAGCAGATTCCAGAGCACGGGTTCGCACAACATGAGGATGGTTTCAAGGAGGAGAAGCACAAGGCATTGGTCTTGGCAACAATAGCGGGGCAGCCTCCAGAAGCCTTAGTTTGCTCAGCATCGGCATGGATTGGGTCAGCAGCAGCTGGAGCAACAACACCACGGGGACGACCAGTACCAGGAGATTCCAGAGCAGAGTTTTCCACAACGGCAATATGGGGACTCCTACGAGGAGGTTGCCTGACGGAAGCATGTCGCGGACGAGGAACCAAATTTTTCTCAACAACAGTAGGGGTTCGAGTTAGACCTCCCTATCCAATAATAGTTGGGCGACTCCCAGTAGCAGGAGCTTCCTCATCCAGTATATTACAAATCAGCATAACCACGCGAAGCCTAGCATGCTGTTTCATCAACCCAATTAGCTTACTGTCACATGCTATAGGAACCTTGAAGCCTCGTTCATCAAGGATGCTGAACCGTGCAGTCTGCTCCGGCCTCATTTCAGCAAGTTCATGCACAACAGCAACCAAACCAGGGATAGTATATAACTGCACAGGCGCTACTTCCATCTTCAGATTGTGAGCTTGTTTCCACGTGCTCTTCCGATCTACTAATTTAATGTGGTAGCCGCAGATGGTGACCCGAAACGTGTTTTTGGGTTCAACGAAGATCCTACTTGATAGAAAATTGGAGACAAAAGATAAGAATTGTTTGTCAACGTCATGCTAGCAAACAATTCTATGTTCGATATATCTCTGTAATGCCAATAGCTACCTGGAAGTTATAGGTAGTACGAATAGCAAAGAAAAGAGTAGCTCACCCGCAATTAGCTAGAAGTACTTCTTCCTCGGCAAATGGATCTGCCATCCTTCGCGCTGCTCAGCTTGTCGGCGGTAGAGGTGGGCTAAATCGTCGCAACGGATGGCACGGCATTCGGCAGTAGAGCTCGGTAGCAGCGAGTAGGCGCAGCAACTTGGCGCCGGAAGTCAAATGCCCGAAGAGATCATTCTGGTTGGAGAGGGGATTTCGATGCCGCCGGTGCTAGGGTTCATGAGAAAGGAGGGAGGGAGTGGATTTGTGAATTTGGTCAACGCACCATGCTCCTTTAGTCTCTCATTTCGCCTACATGGTTGCCGCGTTGGCGCTCACGGAAATATTGCTAACATGAGGGTCCCGACCGTCTACTTCACGGGGCAGTTTCACGGAATGTTTGGATTTGGTAGGGGTGAAATGAGTTTGCATCGGAATGGCCCCTCTCGGTAGTTGGCGGCCCAACATTTCGAAACGCGGCAATTTCAGGCAACTTAGGTACCGCGGTGCACTCGCCCGCGAACTTTTGTACCGCAGGGTAGCAGTCCCCAGAGGAAGACCTCAGGTGATTAGGTTTAAGAATTTTTTCAAGAAGAAGGGTTCGTCTTTTTGTGCTAGCAAGAAGGGCAAAAATAGATGCTAGCAGCGGGTTGTCCCCTTAATGCTCCCAAACCTAGGTATGAGATGGTACATTCAATTTTTTGTTTATAATCTGTAGATATTAGGTAGTAAGCCATGTACTGTTTTTTATAGGAAGCGCAAGGTAAGAAACAAGACTACTGACTCAGTGATTTTGCTATAGGAAGAAAACCAAAATGAGTGGAGTGATGATGCTGGACATGATTCTAGTGTTGATTGGACTGACTTCCCTCGATCCGGAGATCAGGAGTACGTGAAGGTAAGAAAATTGGCACCCAGGAAGAGGAAGAAGATAGGAATTGAAGAAGCTAGAGTACGTGAAGGCAAGAGGAAGAAAGTTGGCCCCTAGGCAGAAGAAGAAGGCTAGCAATGTAGAAGCCTAATAATGTGTTGAACTTGAACCTATATATGTAGTTTGGTTAAATTCTGGAGCTGTGTGCCTAGAACTTGTCGGGCGAACAAATATGCCTCCTGTTCTTAGAGTAAAATGTATCGCGACTTGAGGTTTGGACACGGTCGAGGCCACTAGTTGAATCCGAAATTGTGACTGTGCCACTACTATCTAAACAATCGCACCACCAGGACCGCGATAGCTGAGCGGTGAGGGGGTCTCCAAATTCGGTGGATGTTAGTGGCATAGACATAAATTATTTATAGGCGCTTAATAAATCCCTGCTTTTGGTAGTACACTTAAGATAAGGTTCTGAGCTGAAAAACAAGTTCTAAGCTAGTTTCTACACTCCACAAAGTAGCAACTTATTTCAGCTACTGGACAATGACATGGCAACATAAACTGCAAAGGCAATAGATAATGCCCAGATAATGAGGAAATTGTTTCCACTTTCTGGCCTAATCTTGAACTTGTCTATCTCACCACCTCCCTGCTCCTGCCTCCCCTGCATCTGGAGAAGCTCCCAGATCTATCACTCCAACGCACGAATCTCCTCTTTCTTGTCCCACATATCATCACGTAGATCCTGAACAAGCTCTTTGTGAAAATCTGTCAGAGGCTTTTCGATCCACACAAACTTGTAACAGCCAGTTCCCCTCCCTTCCTGCGAAGTAGATCAAAGGAAACAAAAATAATATTTACATTTCACTTCCTAGATTCGGGTTACCATTGTACCTAGTATAGGAAATTATCGCTCTGATGCTGCAGTTGCTGAAATTTCCTGCAATATTTTTGTCAGTCCATGAAATCCATCTCGACATCTTCTCACCACACAAACATAGAATCTCGGCGTAGTAATCGTAGGGTGTCTTCTGGTACTTGATGGGGGCACCCACCTGATGGCGTTGTGCCGACCCTACTTCCTCTCGAGACGAACTGCATGAGCTGCGAGCCATGAGTAAGGGGAGCGAGGGTAGAGGAAAGAGGAGCCTTTGGATGTCAGAGTGGGGGCACGATGAAGCATGATTTATCTCCACTTAACTAGGGAAGAATCCTACCATCCACATTCGGCTTACAGGTGGGGGACCTAGCGTGCGGACTTGTCAACCAAACCTTGCGCCTTTGTGGTTCAAAGGCCCTCTCGCGCACATTGGCCAAATTTTTTTGGCACCTTGCCCGTGTACATATTGCTAGGAGGCCTTTCTCGGGAACTAGACATGCCTGGTCCACACCCTTACACCCTCTGAAATTGTCATGGCTCGTGTCGGCAGGTCCATCCGCTCCACCACTCATGGTCGGTCTCACCACAGCAGATCCACCCCAAGATCCTTCCATCACAGTATCAAATGGCCATGGTTTCTTGAGCCGAATGGCTGTGCTACGTCTCTGAGATCGGCCCCTCCTATCTGTAGAAGGACTTCTGCGGCATCAAGCTCGAGCAGGAGCCTCCAGGCGCGACAGGGCTCGGTGCATGCCACCCCCGTCCCCTTCGTTATTGTCGATTCCGATGTGGAGGATGACAGGGACAAAGCAATGCAGAACACCATTGTTGCCTCCTTGACGAAGGGCAAGCCATGGGTGGGAGTGGATGTTGCGGGGAAGGGAATGGAGGGGTCACCAATCGAGGTGGACTCTGACGACATTGCTGTGATATGGGTATAGATGTTGTTTAGGCTGGCAATTTCGGTTGGGTTTAGTGCGACTACAATTACTGTAATGGGTTCGTCGAGCTATATTGAGAAATATGAATAGTTGCATTTAGTGCAATAACAAGGTGTAAGTGCTTCCACTGTAAAATTGTGTCTGTGCCATTTACATGCGGCATGATCCACGTAGATTACATGTAAACAAACTAACAAAATCAGATTACAACCATTACACGGTAGTGGCAGGATGGAAGATAAGTGGGGACAGTGGCTTCAAGGGAAGCAACAGAAGTAAAGGGGACGTGACACTGGCATGTGAGCCCAGGGAACACGTGCCACTAACAGTCGGGAGTACACGGTATTGCCAATCTATCCAGCACAAATGGACTTTGCAACGTGACAACAACAAGCAGATGCGAGTTATTATTATCTATCGGATAAGTAAACTCGTCGAATTATTATGGAGTACTAAAAAACTGCAACTAGGATACATTCACACAACACGTATGTTATCCACATCGGAGTAGCATCACATAAGTCTTACACTTAACGATAGCATAAGTACTACAACTCCCTATCGGTCTTCTTGATACAAATGTAGAAATGCATCTGCTTGTACAGTCTAGCACTGACAAGGTACTGAGATGGCACACATAGGACCAACCTCAGGTCCGCAAACTCCACCTCGCATGGCGTCGAGCAGCTCGGCTATCACATGCATGGTATCAGATGATGGCAACTGGGCATGCATCCACATGCGCACCGTGTACAGGGGCCAGGCGCTCGAGACCGACCTGACGCATACCACACACATGAAGGTGGTCCCAGCTTTGTTTCCCGGGACACCAGCGGTGATGGTCAGGACGAAAACATAGTCGTCCTCCCCCTCGCAAATGAGCGAGCGGCATGAGGAGACAGGGAATGACTCGTTCTCTTGGAGAAGTTGGTCGTGGTCATACGAGATCCTAATCACTTCGATCAAGTGATCCTCTACATGGTAGACCATGATCTCTATCGGCGGGCCAGTGTAGTTGCAGCCCAGCATGCGATCTCGTGGCCGGAAAGCTCGTAGTAGGAGTAACAATGAAAGAATTCTGGGTGGGAGCACACGAGCGGGTACGTCGCCATGATGTTGCGCGCAATGATCTCCAGATTCTTGGGCTGCAAAATCTCGCACTCCTCCTTCGTCGGCTCCCATATCTGAAGTTCGTCAAGAAATCGGATAAAAGATCCGCAACTAGTTAAGCTAATAGCAGGAATATGTAAGATAAATTCAAATGCTAGTTAAATGATTTCCTACCTGAAGGTAGTGACCCAAAAGTCAGCAACTCTTGTCCGGGCATGGCGCACGAAAGGCGGTGATGTCGTCTGGGCACAGGGAGTGGGGTGGAGGAGAGGGTTGTGGAGGAGACGTGCTCACTCACAAGCTCTATGAATACTACTAGTAGTAGACTAGAGGGGAGTGGAAATAATAATAATTTAAATGAAAAGTAAGCGAGGCCAATCATGTCGCAGAACATCCAACTCGCGGATCTCTCTTACAAAGAACCATCCTAATCATCCACATGCCCGATCGAATGGTTTGTAACAATCAGGACAGACAACAAGTTCTTCACGGGGGGAGGGGGCCTTCTAGAAGTCTCCATCTAACGGCCACCCGTGGACGCTCCCCGATCGAACAGTCTGTAACAATCGGGACAGACAACGGGTGTTCTTTTCCTAGACCATATTGATCCCTAGAGTCATTGCATGTGTTCTTTTCATAAACCACATTGATCCAATAGTGCCATTGATCCACATGACCACAATTTATGTGTTCTTTTCCAAGACCACACCGATCCACATGACCACACACACTCCATTGGATTCTATGATGCAACTTCTACCACACTGGTGCATCATTCCATGTGGAAGTTGCTTTCCTATGTGTTTTTGGTGTCTGTGACCATGGTTTGACAAATGGATCCACTAGAGTCATTGCATATGCTCTTTTAATAAACCACATTGATCAACTAGTGTCATTGCATGTGTTATTTTCATAAAAACATAATAATCCAATAGTGTCATTGATCCACATGACCACATTGCATGTGTTCTTTTCCAAAACCGCATTGATCCACATGACCACACACACTCAAGTGGATTTTGTGATACCGCTTCTACCTCACTAGTGCAACATGCAATGTGGAACCTGCTCTTCCTATGTGCTTTTGTTCTATGTGACCATGGTCTAACAAATGGATCCCCTAGAGTAATCGGATGTGCTCTTTTCATAAACGACATTGATCCACTAGTTTCATTGCATGCATGTGTTCCTTTTATAAAAACACACTCACCCAATAGAGTCATTGATCCACATGACCACATTGCATGTGTTCTTTTCCAAAACCACATTGATCCAGATGACCACACACACTCTAGTGGATTCTATCATGCATCTTCTGCCACACTGGTGCATCATTCCATGTGGAAGCTACTTTCCTATGTGTTCTTGGTCTAGGCTCAAGTGATTCGCCGAAGCGACAAGACCCTGAAAGCAGTTTTTTCAAGTGTTAGTAGCAGGACGTTCTGTTAATCGGGGAAGGAACGGATGGTGGAGTGTAGGTGGCAGGCAGTTATATGGATACGGTGCTTTACCTATAGACGCCTCTCTAGCTCTCACAATAATTATATGGGAGTCATCCTCGGGGGGACTTCCCTAATGACCGTACCGGGGAATTCTACCGTACTCCGTGGTCTCTGTGACCATGGTCTAACAAATGGATCCCCTAGAGTCATTCCATGTGCTCTTTTCATAAACCACATTGATTCACTAGTGGCATTACATGCATGTGTTCCTTTCATAAAAACACATTGATCCAATAGTGTCATTGATCCACATGACCACATTGCATGTGCTCTTTTCCAAAACCACATTGATCCACATGACCACACACACTCCAGTGCATTCTGTGATGCAGCTCCTGCCACACTAGTGCAACATGCCATGTGGAAGCTACATGCTTTCCTATATGTTTTTTGGTCTTTGTGACCACGATCTGACAAATGGATCCACTAGAGTCATTATTGCATGTGCTCACTACTGTCATTGCATGCATGTGTTCCTTTCATAAAAACACACTAATCCAATAGTGTTATTGATCCACATGACCACATTGCATGTGTTCTTTTCCAAAACCACATTGATCCACATGACCACACACACTCTAGTGGATTCTATGATGCAACTTTTGCCACACTAGTGCATCATTCCATGTGGAAGTTACATGCTTTCTTATGTGTTCTAGAACTCTGTGACCATTGTCTGGCAAATGGATCCACTAGAGTCATTATTTCATGTGCTCTTTTCATAAACCACATTGATACACTAGTGGAATTGCATGTGTTCCTTTCATATACCACACTTATCCACTAGTGTCATTGATCCACATGACCACATTGCATGTGCTCTTTTCCAAATCCGTGTTGATCCACATGACCACACACACTCCAGTGGATTCTATGATGCAGTTCCTGCCACACTGGTGCAACATGCCATGTGGAAGTTGCATGCTTTCCTATGTGTTTTGGTCTCTATGACCATGGTATGACAAATGGATCCACTAGAGTCATTATTGCATGTGCTCTTTTCATAAACCACATTGATCCACTATTGGCATTGCATGCATGTGTTATTTTCATAAAAACACACTGATCCAATAGTGTCATTGATCCACGTGACCACATTGCATGTGTTCTTTTTCAAGACCACATTGATCCACATGACCACACACACTTCAGTGGATTCTATGATGCAGCTTCTGTCACACTAGTGCATTATTCCATGTGGAACCTGCATGCTTTCCTATGTGTTCTTGGTCTCTGTGACCATGGTCTGACAAATGGATCCCCTAGAGTCATTATTGCATGTCCTCTTTTCATGAACCACATTGATCCACTAGTGTCATTGCATGTGTTTCCTTTAACAAAACACACTGATACACTAGTGTCATTGATCCACATGACCACATTGCATGTGCTCTTTTCCAAACCCACATTAATCCACATGACCACACACACTCCAGTGGATTCTATGATGCAGCTTCTGCCACATGGTGCAACATGCAGTGTGGAATCTTCTCTTCCTTTGTGCTTTTGGTCTAACAAATGGATCCCATATAGTCATTGCATGTGCTCTTTTTTATAAACCACATTGATCCACTAGTGGCATTGCATGTGTTCCTTTCATAAAAACACAATGGTCCAATAGTGTCATTGATCCACATGACCACATTGCATGTGCTCTTTTCCAAAACCACATTGATCCACATGACCAACACACTCTAGTGGATTCTGTGATGCAGCTTCTGCCACACTGGTGAATCATTCCATGTGGAAGTTGCTTTCCTGTGTTCTTGGTCTCTATGACCATGGTTTGACAAATGGATCTCCTAGAGTCATTACATGTGCTCTTTTCATAAACCACACTGATCCACTAGTGCCATTGCATGTATGTGTTCCTTTCATAAAAACACACTGATCCAATAGTGTCATTGATCCACATGACCACGTTGCATGTGTTCTTTTACAAAACCACATTGATCCACATGACCACACGCACTCTAGTGGATTCTGTGATGCAGCTTCTACCACAGTGGTGCATCATTGAATATGGAAGCTACTTTCCTATGTGTTCTTGGTTTCTTTGACCATGGTATAACAAATGGATCCCCTAGAGTCATTGTATGAGCTCTTTTCATAAACCACATTGATCCACTAATGGCATTGCATGCATGTGTTCCTTTCATAAAACACATTGATCCAATAGTGTCATCGATCCACATGACCACATTGCATGTGCTCTTTTCCAAAACCACGTTGATCCACATGACCACACACACTCCAGTGGATTCTATGATGCAGCTTCTGCCACACTAGTGCATCATTCAATGTGGAAGTTGCTTTCCTATGTGTTCTTGGTCTCTATGACCATGCTCTGACAAATGGATACACTAGAGTCATTGCATGTGCTCTTTCATAAACCACATTGATCCACTAGTTTCATTGCATGCATGTGTTCCTTTCATAGAAACACAATGATCCTATAGTGTCATTGATCCACATGACCACATTGCATGTGCTCTTTTCCAAAACCACATTGATCCACATGACCAACACACTCTAGTGGATTCTGTGATGCAGCTTCTGCCACACTGGTGCATCATTCCATGTGGAAGCTGCTTTCCTGTGTTCTTGGTCTCTATGACCATGGTCTGACAAATGGATCTCCTAGAGTCATTACATGTGCTCTTTTCATAAACCACATTGATCCACTAGTGCCATTGCATGCATGTGTTGGTTTCAAAAACACACTGATCCAATAGTGTCATTGATCCACATGACCACGTTGCATGTGTTCTTTTACAAAACCACATTGATCCACATGACCACACGCACTCTAGTGGATTCTGTGATGCAGCTTCTACCACAGTGGTGCATCATTCCATATGGAAGCTACTTTCCTATGTGTTCTTGGTTTCTATGACCATGGTATAAGAAATGGATCCCCTAGAGTCATTGCATGAGCTCTTTTCATAAACCACATTGATACACTAATGGCATTGCATGCATGTGTTCCTTTCATAAAACACATTGATCCAATAGTGTCATTGATCCGCATGACCACATTGCATGTGCTCTTTTCCAAAACCACATTGATCCACATGACCAACACACTCTAGTGGATTCTGTGATGCAGCTTCTGCCACACTGGTGCATCATTCCATGTGGAAGCTGCTTTCCTGTGTTCTTGGTCTCTATGACCATGGTCTGACAAATGGATCTCCTAGAGTCATTACATGTGCTCTTTTCATAAACCACATTGATCCACTAGTGCCATTGCATGCATGTGTTAGTTTCAAAAACACACTGATCCAATAGTGTCATTGATCCACATGACCACGTTGCATGTGTTCTTTTACAAAACCACATTGATCCACATGACCACACACACTCTAGTGGATTCTGTGATGCAGCTTCTACCACAGTGGTGCATCATTCCATATGGAAGCTACTTTCCTATGTGTTCTTGGTTTCTATGACCATGGTATAACAAATGGATCTCCTAGAGTCATTGCATGAGCTCTTTTCATAAACCACATTGATCCACTAATGGCATTGCATGGATGTGTTCCTTTCATAAAACACATTGATCCAATAGTGTCATTGATCCGCATGACCACATTGCATGTGCTCTTTTCCAAAACCACATTGATCCACATGACCACACACACTCCAGTGGATTCTATGATGCAGCTTCTGCCACACTAGTGCATCATTCAATGTGGAAGTTGCTTTCCTATGTGTTCTTGGTCTCGGTGACCATGGTCTGACAAATGGATACACTAGAGTCATTGCATGTGCTCTTTCATAAACCACATTGATCCACTAGTTTCATTGCATGCATGTGTTCCTTTCATAAAAACATAATGATCCTATAGTGCCATTGATCCACATGACCGCATTGTATGTGTTCTTTTCCAAAACCACATCGATCCACATGACCGCACACACTCTAGTGGATTCTATGATGCAGTTTTTGCCACATTAGTGCATCATTCCATGTGGAAGCTACATGCTTTCCTATGTGTTCTAGGTCTCTATGACCATGGTGTGACAAATGGATCCACTAGAGTCATTATTGCATGTGCTCTTTTCATAAACCACATTGATCCACTAGTGGCATTGCATGTGTTCCTTTCATATACCACACTAATCCACTAGTGTCATTGTCCACATGACCACATTGCATGTGATCTTTTCCAAATCTGCATTGATCCACATGACCACACACACTCTAGTGGATTCTATGATGCAGGTCCTTCCACATCAGTGCAACATGCCATGTGGATGATGCATGCTTTCCTATGTGTTTTGGTCTATGTGACCATGGTCTGACAAATGGATCCACTAGAGTCATTATTGCATGTGCTCTTTTCATAAACCACATTGATCCACTAGTGTTATTGCATGCATGTGTTCCTTTCATAAAAATACACCGATCAAATAGTGTCATTGATCCACCTGACCACATTGCATGTGCTCTTTTCCAAAACCATATTGATCCACATGACTACAGACACTCCAGTGGATTATGTGATGTAGCTTCTCCCATAGTGGTGCTTCATTCCTTATGGAAGTTGCATGCTTTCCTATGTGATATTGGTCTCTGTGACCATGGTCTGACAAATGGATCCCCTAGTGTCATTGCATGTGCTCTTTTCATAAAACACATTAATCCACTAGTGTCATTGGCATGTGTTCTTTTCATAAAACACACTAATCCAATAGTATAATTGATCGAGATGACCACATTGCATGTGTTCTTTTACAAAACCACATTGATCCATCATGATTCATATTTTCACATGATATGTATATAATATTATAGTCCTTTATAGTTTTTTCAATTGCAGATAATTTGATGTAGGCTAGTATGTAATCCATATTGAAAAACACTCATTTTCCATCTTGAAATCGGTTTCTATTTTCTATTCGAATCCCTTAGTCTGTTTTGCCCTTGTTTTTTTGATTCCACTCAGTTTTCCATCTATCGTAGTGACATACTCCCACAAAGGCCCAAACATGTGCTCACTTTGCCTACTACGCACTGATTGGTTGACACAGTTGTCACGCAGATCATTCGCGCCTATCGTTGATCCTCTATGATCCAACGTGGATCATTGCACGATGCCGCGCCCTTCAGACTACATCATGAGAACACACGGAAGTCTGATGGCCCATCTTGTCCCCTGTTTTATCCTTTGGGTATTTAAGTTGCGCGTCTCCCACATCGAGACTCCTACAAGAAGGAACACTGAGTCGTACATTAAATAATCCGTCGAGTGGTCATGTCACGTTTAATCTCGTTTGAAAAGGCTACTACTCCACAACACGACAATGGGTCATCCACGGGCTATCCCATTTTTACGTAGTCCGCCTGCAATCTCACTTCCAACAGGCCCCCACCGCGCGAGCCTTACACGCGTTAGTCAGAACCCAAAGAGTTGCCTCCTACCAGGGCCCCTCGAGGAGACCTAAATGTCTCCGCATTAAAAACCTAGCCATCTTCATCGGGTCCTCCCCTCGCACTCATCCACTCCTCCCTTTGCCCAGTCTAGCAAAACCCCACAGTCCTCACCGTACATCCACCAATATTCTCCATGAAACTAGTGCATGCGGGTGAGTCTACGAACATCGCCGCCGGGGTGGTTGCTTCAGCAACGTGTGATGTGGTGCTTCCTACGGTAGATCTGGAGGAGCAGCATGCAGCCCAAGGTGAGGAGGACGTGTAGTTCGACCCCTATGGGGACTATGTTTTCGTTGGTGCAGACGACTTTGGAGGCCTCGATGAGGGCATGGAGTTTGACAAACACGCTCCGCTCGTGTACTCAGAGGTACATCTATTTCTCCATGTTTCATATTTTTTGCTCGGATTGTAGAATCTTTTAATCTATAGATGTACTGCTTGATCTTTTCATTTGCTACTTAATCCGGTCCTAAGAATTAGATGCACCGTACAAACTAGTCTATGCAGAGATTTAGTCTATTCTGAATGAATCCACATTATATATTTATTATTAAGTTATCAAGAACACGAAGAATCTTAATTTAGGAGCAAGCTAGGGAGATAGCCGTAATGAAATGTTGAACCTGTATAAATATGTTATTGTTTTCAAAGTAGCTTGGAATAGTTGTTAAAATTTCTATTCATTATTTTGCTCATTTCTGTTTGCATTTTATACATTACAGGTAGATTCTAGTGAGGTGCACCCTCACAAGGAGGACAGGGACAACAAGAGCCTCCATGTATTGAATAAGCTCAAGAGCGGGAGAATACCTTTCCGCACTTGACCTAGGGAGCTCAGGTGCCCTTTCTATAAGAAAGGAGTCAACCCGAGGATTGACAGCTTGATTTCGCACGCGGTTGGCATCGGTAAAAGCCCGACAAGTAAACACAAGCTAGCAACCAAGGCTAAGCACACTGCTTATGGAAAATTCCCGAGGGAGTATGTCAAGACTAGCCTGGTGTCGCCTTACCTAGGAATCGGCAACTTCTAGCCGATGAACCCGTGACTGTGCTGCCATGGCCACTAATAATATTTAGCTCTCTTACCGTTTTCTAGACCCTAAAACTATTGGGTGTGTTGAAACCTGATGCTATGCTGCCGACATGTGTGTTGCTTAGTTGCTTGATCATGCATTCTTACACCAGTGGCGGACCTAGAAACTTCTAGAATCCTGGGCAAACAAGTTTAAGTTGCCAAATTCTGGACAAAATCACTATAAAAAAGATGCAAGCTTTGCCCATTCGGCAGGGCTGGGCGGCTGCCCGGGGTGTATGGATGCTAGGTTCGTCTATGCTTACACATCTTTAATTTTTTTGCCCACCAAGCTGACGGTCGTCCACACCAATGCATCAGCGGAGGTGGCCAAGATCATCGCAATGTATGAGCGGTGGCTACAGGAGCCGATGGACAAGTACAAGATCATTGGTCTAGACCTAGAGTATACCGGCGATAGGAAGAGGGCGGTGCTTTTGTAGCTATCCACGCGCAACCACTGCCTCCTATACCATGTATGCAGGGCCAAATGGGTATGCCCGGAGCTTTGTGAGTTCCTACGCAGGAGGGAGATCTACTTTGCCAGCATTGACATCACGAATGACACTTCGAAGATAGAGCGGGATCTCCTCGTTCATGTCATCAATCACGTCGATCTCCAGCATGTGTGGAGGTACCCGGACGATGATACGGGGAAAGCTGACATCGCTAGACTTGCTGCCGACATCATAGACTGCGATTACGCTGGCATGAAGGTCAATTTCCCCAAGCACCTGCAGGATCGATGGGAGTGGAGCTATCTATATTACGATGCGATCCGGTATGTAGTGAGGTACATGTATGTCTGCTACCAGATGATCGACAGGATCTGGAGGATGAGTGAGTGTTGTTTACTACTACTAGTTTCACATTTCGTTCCCAGTTTATCTCGCCTGCATTTTGTAAGAATTATGTGTGTGTCTGAACGAAGCTCGTATGATCCCTGTGCTATCATATTAACTGGTATGTATTTTGTAAGCATTCTGCTGTTTACTACAAGTTATGTTTGTGCCCTTTGCATGCGCCAGAATCCACAACTACCATGCATGGACTGGGTTTATTACTAAATATAGCTACCTGAGATTGTGGTGGAGGCCGTTGTCCACAAACGGGCACAATCTAAGGGGATTGTTGGTTTGCGGTACCAAAATTCTCGGGCGAGTGCATCCCGGTACCCGAGTTTTCCTCAATCTCGCGGAGGGGCCGTAGTAGAATCGCCAATTGTCCAGAAGGGCCAAATGGGGCTGAATACAAATCTAACAGCCAAACGGTCATTTGAACCATACGAAAAACGGTTGAACTCAAATACAGCCATTAGGTCAAATCTTCTTGGCCCACCCTGTCAGTATTCCCCATTATCTTTTGTGGCCATGGACCACTTTACCCCTTGCGTGGACCAGATCTATTTCTTTGCTCTGCTCTGCTCTTCTCCCCTGCTCCCATCCCCATAACCTTTTCTCAGCTTCGGCTACTCGTCTCAGATTGGAGCTCACACTTGCTCTAATTTGCGTCCCCGCAATGTCCGGTCAACCTCCCACGCCTCTAATTGAAGCTCGCAGCCATCACCGTCGCATCTTCCACCATATCGGAGCTTTGCGTCCCTGGACTAATATCTCGCCTCTAGCTAGTCTTTCTCGCACAGCGGAGCGTGTCCCGTCGGGTGATCCTGGCCGGCGACCAGCCTCGGGAAGTTTTGTGCTGCCACACACCCCAGGCATGGTAGCCCTTGCACAACAGTTCGATGACCATGCTCTCATGGCCACTGCGCTGGGCGTCCATCCCGATGTGTCATCGGCAGAGTTGTTGTCGGCTTTCAGGTCTCATTTTGGGATTAGACGAAATGATGTCAAGATTGAGGTATGCGCGCCGCCATTCGATTTTTTCGTCCGGTTCAAGCACAACTCAGACATCGAGCGCATTCTGCATTCTTCCCGTTCTTTCGAGTGTTGCGGGGAGAAAATGAGCTTCATGCATTCGCATCGCGCCTGTGGGTGGGACAATCGCCTGAGGAAGCTTTGTTTCTTCCCCAAACTTGGCTTTGATGGCCTCCCATTGTATGCTTGGGATCTAGAGTGTAACATCCCAAATTTGGCAATTACAGATGTTACTAGAAGCATGCACCATATCATTGCATCATGGCATCACATATCAAAAATTTGCATCACGTATTTTCTCAAACCCCATAGTCAATTATAGACAAAAGGGGTAAAAAGCTTTTTAACCTTTTTAACCACCAAAATCTTTGCAAAAGGGTTATTTTATAGTTCTATTCTAACCCTCTCCTTTTTACAAAATTTTAGAGGCCAATTTCGTCTAATTCGGAGTCCGTTTGCAAAAGTTATTAAACAAATAGCAAAAAAGAAATTAATAAAAGAATTAAAAAAACAAAACCTAACCTAACCGGGCCGACCGAGCCAGCCCGGGGGCCTATCTACCGCGCGCGCCAGCGAGCGAGCGGCGCGCAGCGCAGCCGCCGCCCAGGACGGCCCAGCAGCCCGCCAGCTGCTCGCGCCCGCGCCCGCTGACAGGCGGGCCCCGCCCGTCAGTCGCCGCCTCCGAGTCCGGCTCGGCCACGCCGCCGCCACCGCCTCAGAGACAACCGCCTCCGGCGAATCCGGAGGAAACTCAGCGACTTCCGCGCCAAGTCTTTCCGCCTTTAAATAGCCCTCGGCACGCTCTCCTAGAACCCTAACTTTTTCCGCCGCCACCACCACCGAGCGCCGCCGGATTTCTCGCCGGAGCCCCGCCGCCTCCGTCCGCCGTCCGCCGACGCCTTGGAGAAGAAGGGCCGACGCTGCCCTCGGGAACGGGACCGCGGGGAGGAGCTGCGCGTCGTCCGAGCACCTCCGCCACCGCCGGTCATTGCCGGAGCCCCGCCGCCGCTCGCCGCCGTCCGCCGCCACCAACCGCCGCCGCCTCGGTAAGCCGCGCCGCCCCCTTCATCTCCGACCGTCAGATCTAGATCTGACGGCCCCCAATCGATCAACCGGCCCGGCCAACCGCGTTGCCACCGCGTCGCGTCACGCGCGCCTCGCTGGCCCACTCACGAGCCGCCACGTGTCGCGCGTCTCTGACCCCTTTTTCCTTTTTCTTTTAAAATAGGCAGAAATAGCTCCAATCTCGTAAAATTCATAGAAATTCGAATATTAGTCCAAAAATTGCGTATAATATACCGTTGGATTCATATTTTCGAGTAGAACACAGCTCTACAATAAGATTACTGTTTTGCAACAGCAATCGTGCAGTATAATTAAAAGTTTAGATTAGAGTATTTTAATTCTAGAAAATTATCCGTAGCTCCGTTTTAGTTGATTCTTATTGCATTGGATTTGTTTTGACAATAACTTCTGTAGAAAATTGTCATATCATGCTTAGGGTGTTTAGATCTGTCTCGAGATAGATTAGAGTTGTAGATCTAGTTTCAAGACTGGTTAATTAGGGTTTTATCCAAAATACCTAAAATCTTTGGGAAATCGATTCTAATAACATCCCCAACTCAACAACACCCCTCGTTAAAACCCTTGGTCGAAATCAAATCCGCCCTTGCATATTACAGTGTTGCATGCTTGCATATTTGACTTCGTGACTTGTTTTGTGCAAATTGTGATTGGATCCTTGTTTGCTTCGTTAGATTGCTCGGAGTGCGCTGAGGAGTACTGTTGTGTAGATTGCTGCTCGGATCAAGGCAAGTTACACCACTTGTTCATGTTATGTCCAAGTTTTGACTACGCATGTTTTACTCTTCAAATTCTGTAGTATGCATGCGTAGGTTTTTGGTAGAATTTCTTAGTATTCTTTTGCAAGTACGGTTTTGTAGTATGCCATGAGTAGCTCTATGCTTAGGATTTTCTAATCCTAATAGGTTATCCTGTTTTTCTAAGTTATGCTTGCTATGCTATATACTTATATATATCAAATACCGTTGGGAGGGTTCGAAAGACTCAAGAATTTTCTAAGTATGATAGCTCTCTCGAGCGAACTTTTCTTCTCCAAAACCCCTTCAAAATAAAACTAAGTTTTCTTCAAGGCAGAATGGTTGTCGGGACAACGAGTGAGATTTTGGTGGAGGACGGCCGCCCAGGAATCAAAGAAGTCTGCCATGTTTCAGAATTCAGAAGCTTCCCATGCAACCACAATACATATGGGCTCTGCCTTGGCTTAGTACTAAGTGGGAAATGTCACCAGGGTACCAACATTTGGAGGTTCTTGGCACGGTTGGATCCAGCTGGTAGAGGGGATACTAAGGGAAGGCTTCGCCATGGTCTTATCTGTAAAAGGACTTGATCGTGGATTGTGGGGAAAGTGCACAACCTCTCGAGAGTATTGCAATCTGATCGATCAACCGTGTTCACGGAAACAGAACAACATTGAGCATCTGAAGGATGGAGCCTCTGAAAGATCTTCCTCTCTCTTTTCTAAACTCAACATTTTAGAAACCCCAGGGTGTGAGTAATATCGCCATTGGGTTGGATTTTGGGAACTTGGTGCATAATATCCAAGTGCTAGGTTGATCGGGCACATGGTGAGTAATATCCACGTGTTCCATTCGACCCTATACTATTTATCAAAGTTTACAAAGTAGGGAAAACTTTCTTCCTCTTTTCTTTATACATTGATAAAATTGGCTTTACGCAAATGAACCCCAGAGCCTACTCTCAGCCTTGCATGTAGAGATAGTCTTACTCTTTCCTTGGTGTAATTTGCCAATACATTCAAAGTATTGACCCAACTTGTTGGCTGCACGTCTTATGTGCAGAATCCGAAGATTGAAAGGTGCGTAGGGATCGCGGATCTTCACGCAGCTAGCCTGAGGCATTGATGGACTCAAGTTTTATTTAGTTTCCGCTGTTTTATTTGAGCTAGCTATAAGCTATGCAAGTTTTAATAATTATACTCTGGATTATTCGTGTAATAATGACTTGTGTTTTACATGATATTTATCGACTGTGAAGTGCTAGCTATTGATCCAGGGACTAGCATGTTAATCACAGGGACTTAGGATCCTTAACGGTCCGAGGTCACAACAGATGGTATCAGAGCACAAAGTTGCCTGTAGGACGTGACCCCTAGGATTGGAAACCACCTTTACCATGTGTGTTTTTGCTTTCTATATTCTTCTAAGTTATTTGTACTCTTCTAGTAATTCCCTTCCTTGTCACCTTGTGCCTAATTTTCTGTCTCCTAACCTAAAAGATGACGGCCTTCTACTACGACACCGCCGAAGACATCAAGTGCCTGCGCTTCGGGGAATGCCTTCTGGACATCATCAAGACACTGCAGTTACCCATGCCATCAATCAAGGGAAGCGAGTTGAGGAAGATGCACAAGGAAGGATGCTGGGCGATTGAAGTCATCCCACCAGGGCGCAGTCAGACAGAACCCAAGACAGAGGCCATTGTACTCAACGTCACCAGCGACACCAAGGAGAAAGGACTTAGCATCAGCTTGCAGGAAATCATTGGACGCCTTTGCGGACGCCACCATGAAGAGGTTGAAGGCCACTACATCAAACTCTTTGGAAGACGTGATGAGAAGGGAGTTCCAATCGAGTTAACCCCGGAGAAAAGGAAGACATGCAAGCGTTGAAGAATCCAATATCAAGACTTGGAGTTCCACATCAATGACCTTCAGAAGGGGAGCTGCCTTGAGATCGTGAGGAATGACGAGCTTTGTGCCCTAGTCAAGGAGAAGGACGAGAAGATCGAAGAGCTGGAAGAGAAGATCAAGTCCCTAGGAGGGGAGCTCACCGCCCAAGACAAAAGGTTCGCTAATCAAGAGAAGAGGGTGCAAGATAAGAACAAGAAGATTAGAGAACAAAGTCTAGTGCTCGCAAAGAACGAGATGGAGTTCAAGAACCTTGCTACCATGTTGAAGGACCTGCGAGCGAAACTAGAAGCTGCTACCCAGGAGCTGCAAGAGGTGAAGGAACTTCAAGGAAGGCTCGAAGCTGCAACACCGGAGCCACAGGTGATGAAGGAACTTCAAGAGAAGCTTGAAGCCACGACGAGGGACATGGAGCTATACAAGTCACTGCTGGAAAAGGAAGGCTTCATCATTGAGGATGAGGAAGTGGATGATGAGTACAGTAGTTGGACCACCTTTAGTTCTATAGTCGAACGTTATTCGCGATTGTAATGAGTACCAAAAATCTTATATTGGTTAGTTAAACTTGGTTGAGTGTGTGGATTTTTGTGCTATGTGTGCCTTGCTTTTCTCGTGTGCCTTTCTTGTTTACATAAGGGTAGGAGTTTATTCCTTAGGCTTTCTATCTATTTCTTAACCTGCGTCCCAAACCCTCCAGATGGCAAGACGTAGAAACAACAACATGCCCCCAGAGATAGCACAACTTCTGAACTCCCAGAATCAGTTGATCCAACTCCTCACTCAAAACATGCAAAACAACAACAACCCGCCGCCTCCACCACCCCCACCGCCCCAACAGGATCGCTTGACTCGGTTCTTGAGGTTGAACCCTCCAACTTTCTCAAGTAGTTCTGAGCCAATTGTGGCAGACGACTGGCTCCGCACCATCAACAAAAAGTTAGACACCGTCCAAGTTGTTGGAGCTGATAGAGTGCGCTTTGCCGCACACCAACTTGAGGGACCAGCTACCGAATGGTGGGATAACTACCAGGTCACCCACCCCGATATTGAAGCTATCACCTGGAACCAGTTTGAAGCAGCCTTTCGTACCCATCACGTAGACGCGGGAGTCATGTCACTTAAGAGACGTGAGTTCCGCGACTTGAAACAACTACACCGCTCTGTCTCCGAGTATGGGGACCTTTTCAACAAGCTGGCACGTTATGCACCTGATGATGTATCCACTGATGCCAAGAGACAGGAGGAGTTCTTAAGGGGACTTAATGGCAAAATATCAATTCAGCTTGTGGCTCTGAAGTTTGATAACTATCAGGAACTCCTGGACAGGGCAGTTCTGGTTGAAGCAAAGCAAAGGAGTATAGAAAACCGTAAGAGAACGTCCGTCTCACACAAGCACAACTCTACCCCATATCAGAAGCAACGCACTTCGTCACCAACACCCCACAACCACAATGGCCACAACCACAATGGTCATCGTCATGGAGGACATAACCACAATGGCCATCAGCACCGCAATGGTAATGGCAATGGGAAGGATCTGAGTGAAGTGACATGCTTCAAGTGTAACAAGACAAGGCACTATGCGACTACCTGCCCCGAAAAGACGAAGAATGGGAATGGTACTGGAAACGGCAACGGACACAACCATAGCAATGGTAATGGAAATGGGAAGAAGCCGAACCCGTTCGTCAAAGCCACGGTGAATCATGTCTCCGTGGAGGATGCTCGTGAGGCACCTAACTCCGTGATTGGTAAGTTCAATCTTAACTCCACACCTGCAGTTCTTCTTTTTGATACTGGTGCATCGCATTCATTCATATCAAGGGTATTTGTGGATAGAGGCAAGATACCTACGGAGACTATTAGTACTCCCCTAAGGGTAAGTTCTCCTGGAGGAGAAATAGTGGCAAACTCTGGATGCCGTGGGTTAGAACTAAGAATTGGGGCGCACACCTTTCCCCCCAGCCTAGTCGTTCTGGAATCACAAGGCCTAGACATAATTTTGGGCATGAATTGGATGACCGAGTATGAGGGAGTCATAGATTGTGCCAAAAGGACTATCGCACTCACGACTCCGGATAAGAAAAGGATCCGCTTTAAGTCAGCCTTCGCGCTCAAAGGAAGTGTGGTGAACTCTCTTAAGGGGGTTAGCTTGGAGGATGTGCCAATTGTGAAGGAGTATCCAGATGTGTTTCCGGAAGAATTGCCAGGGATGCCGCCCGACCGTGACATCGAGTTTCTCATTGACTTGATGCCAGGTACTGGACCAATAGCAAAGAGACCGTACAAGATGGATGTGGATGAGTTGAAGGAACTTAAGAAACAGCTTAGAGAGCAATTGGACAAAGGCTTCATTCAACCAAGTGCGTCATCTTGGGGAGCACCTGTCTTATTCGTGGAGAAGAAGGATAAAACCAAGAGACTAGTTGTGGACTACCAGTCATTGAACGAAGTGACAATCAAGAACAAGTACCCTCTACCCAATATTTATGACCTGTTTGACCAATTGAAGGGAGCTAGTGTGTTCTCTAAGATTGATCTCTGATCAGGATATTTCCAGCTAAAGATCCGGGAACAGGATGTACCCAAGACAGCTTTCACCACAAGATACGGGTTGTACGAATACACCGTGATGTCGTTTGGCTTAACCAATGCCCCATCCTACTTCATGACTATGATGAACAAGGTGTTCATGGAGTACTTGGATAAGTTTATTGTGGTATTCATAGATGACATACTCGTATACTCCAAGGACGAGAAGGAACATGAGCGGCACCTGCGCCTGATTATGGAGAAGTTAAGGGAACACAAGTTGTATGCCAAGTTTAGCAAGTGTGAATTCTGGTTGAAAGAAGTGGGATTCCTTGGTCATATTATGTCGGCTAAAGGCGTTGATGGACTCAAGTTTTATTTAGTTTCCGCTGTTTTATTTGAGCTAGCTATAAGCTATGCAAGTTGTAATAATTATACTCTGGATTATTCGTGTAATAATGACTTGTGTTTTACATGATATTCATCGACTGTGAAGTGCTAGCTATTGATCCAGGGACTAGCATGTTAATCACAGGGACTTAGGATCCTTAACGATCCTGAATGGAAGTGGGACAAGGTAGGCATGGATTTTATCATAGGACTACCTCGGACTCGATCTAGGTATGACTCCATCTGGGTAGTGGTCGACCACTTCACAAAAGTGGCCCACTTTATTCCCGTAAAGACCACCTATACGAGTGCTAAACTTGCCAAGATATACATGTCGAGGATCGTAAGTCTTCATGGAGTACCCAAGGGGATTGTCTCTGATAGAGGAACCCAATTCACCTCTAAGTTTTGGCGACAGCTACACGAGTCTCTAGGGACACGACTGGAGTTTAGTACTGCCTTCCACCCACAAACCGATGGACAGACGGAAAGAGTTAATCAGATCTTGGAGGACATGTTAAGAGCCTGTGCGCTAGACTATGGGTCTAGCTGGGATGATAACTTGCCATATGCAGAATTCTCATACAATAACAGCTACCAAACTAGCATCAAGATGGCCCCTTTGGAAGTTCTATATGGCAGAAAGTGTAGGAGTGGGGTTGGTGAACGGAGTTTGTTTGGACCTCAACTGATCAAGGATGCCGAAGAGAAGGTGACGCAGATTCAAGACAGGTTAAAAATAGCCCAATCCAGACAAAAGAATTATGCTGATTCCAAGCGCAGGGATGTGACTATGAAGTGGGAGACCGTGCGTATCTCCGAGTTTCACCACTACGAGGAGTTAAGAGATTCGGAATCAAGGGTAAGTTAGCACCCCGATTCATAGGGCCCTACAAAATCTTGGGTCGCAGAGGGGAAGTTGCCTATCAGTTGGAATTACCCGAAATGTTAACAGTTCACGATGTTTTCCATGTGTCGCAACTAAAGAAGTGTCACCCGGAAATGGCTGAAACCCCACTAAAGGATACAGTTCCGTTGGGAGAAGTTCAATTGGAAAACGATCTCACCTATGAGGAAAAACCCACCAGGATCTTGGAAACAGCCGAGAGAATTACTCGTACCAAGACTATCAGGTTTTGCAAAGTTCAATGGAATCACCATTCCGAGGAAGAGGCCACATGGGAGCGTGAAGAAGACCTGAAGAAAGAACACCCGCACCTATTTGCTATCCAACCTGAATCTCGGGGACGAGATTCTTCTTAAGGGGGGTAGGTTTGTAACATCCCAAATTTGGCAATTACAGATGTTACTAGAAGCATGCACCATATCATTGCATCATGGCATCACATATCAAAAATTTGCATCAGGTATTTTCTCAAACCCCATAATCAATTATAGACAAAAGGGGTAAAAAGCTTTTTAACCTTTTAACCACCAAAATCTTTGCAAAAGGGTTATTTTATAGTTCTATTCTAACCCTCTCCTTTAAAAAAAAAATTTAGAGACCAATTTCGTCTAATTTGGAGTCCGTTTGCAAAAGTTATTAAACAAATAGAACAACAGAAATTAATAAAAGAATAAAAAAACACGAAACGTAACCTAACCGAGCCGGCCGAGCCAGCCCGGGGGCCTATCTACCACGCGCGCCAGCGAGCGAGCGGCGCGCAGCGCAGCCGCCGCCTAGGCCGGCCCAGCAGCCCGCCAGCTGCCCGCGCCCGCGCCAGCGCCAGCGCCTGCTAACAGGCGGGCCCCGCCCGTCAGTCGCCGGCTCCGAGTCAGGCTCAGCCACGCCGCCGCCGCCGCCTCAGAGACAACCTGAAGGGTAACGGGTAGGCTACACTAGCGCAAAATCAAAAATTTCTACCGCGTCAACCAGGAATACTATTGTCATAGATCACGGGATTACCGCTAGACGCGCAGGTGCGGAACTCGATGAAGCACGTTGCGGCAGTGTAGATGTTCTACGTCTCCTCCTCGTCCTCGTCCCACGAGCAGCTCCCCTTTGCGCGGCTCGTCCAAGTGCTACAGATGCAGCACCTCCGAGGTATCCACACGTCCGGAGTGGAAGTCGTCACACGCCAGACTGCTAGGTCTGCGCGTGCAACACAGGCGGAAGAGGAGTGGCGGCTGGGTGGAATGCACTCTCCTTTTCAGCTCGCCTTACTCCCTCTTATATAGGCATCCCTGGTGGGCTTCTACATTAGCAGCCCATTAGCAGCCTAAGCCTGGTCTAATTCGGATCCAATCCTCATTAGGCTTCCAGCCCCTAAAGTGTGTGACCCTATAGGTTCATACACGTATAGACATGACACGAGTACACTTACTCCGTCAATAGTTGGTAGCGGCCTCTAGCAAGACGTGCCAACTCCTAAACGCATATAAAGATCATTCGGACGAACCATCACAAGGTTGAGTACATGTCTTTCCCTTTGCCTCACGATATTTGGTCTAGCTCTAAGCTGACCTCTCTTTCTCGATACTGTGATTCAGAATCCCTTTACTAGGTTAACTCTTAACCATATGTAGCACGGCCATGCATTTCTGGATCCGATCACTCGAGGGGCCCAGAGATATCTCTCTCAAGTAGAGAGGGGCAAATCCCATCTTGATTGACCGATGCCTTGCAGCATGTATCAGGACAAACCCGAAAGCTACCTTTATAACTACCCAGTTACGGAGTAGTGTTTGATAGCCCCAAAGTAGGTCGATCCACATCTCAAGTACATGCGACAATCTCAGGTCTAAGGACAAAACGTACACGATGTGTAGAGAGAGCTGCAAGTATTATTGCTAGTCTCATGTTGGGTCAGTCCAACCCCATGTTCATAACATGTGTCCACATCATTGGTTTGACATCTCCATGTCAATGACTTGCGAAACATAGTCATTAACCAATCGATGTGCTAGTCTAATATTCACGTGTGTCCTCGCATGAACTCCGACTAGGGACAATTATTAGATAACCATACAAGTAAAGAGTTTCACAAACAATTCACATAATTGCCAATCAATACAAGTTGCCTGGTATATGGATATTCAAGGAACATTATAATAACTCATGGATACACATGAAATACAATCATCTCTATGATTGCCTCTAGGGCATATTTCCTTCACAACCGCCTCCGGCGAATCCGGAGCAAACTCCGCGACTTCCGCGCCAAGTCTTTCCGCCTTCAAATAGCCCTCGGCACGCTCTCCTAGAACCCTAACTTTTTCCGCCGCCACCACCACCGAGCGCCGCTGGATTTCTCGCCGGAGCCCCGCCGCCGTCCGCCGACGCCTCGGAGAAGAAGGGCCGACGCTGCCCTCGGGAACGGGACCGCGGGGAGGAGCTGCGCGTTGTCCGAGCACCGCCGCCGCCGCCTCGGTAAGCCGCGCCGCCCCCTTCATCTCCGACCGTCAGATCTAGATCCGACGGCCCCCAATCGGTCAACCGGCCCGGCAAACCGCGTCGCGCCGCGTGGCAGCGCCACATCGACGCCGCGTCGCGCACGCGCGCCTCGCTGGCCCACTCACGAGCTGCCACGTGTCGCGCGTCTCTGACCCCTTTTTCCTTTTTCTTTTAAAATAGGCAGAAATAGCTCCAATCTCGTAAAATTCATAGAAATTCGAATATTAGTCCAAAAATTGCATATAATATACCGTTGGATTCATATTTTCGAGTAGAACACAGCTCTACAATAAGATTACTGTTTTGCCACAGAAATCTTGCAGTAGAATTAAAAGTTTAGATTAGAGTATTTTAATTTTAGAAAATTATCCGTAGCTCCGTTTTAGTTGATTCTTGTTGCATTGGCTTTGTTTTGACAATACCTTCTGTAGAAAATTGTCATATCATGCTTAGGGTGTTTAGATCTGTCTCGAGATAGATTAGAGTTGTAGATCTAGTTTCAAGACTAGTTAATTAGGGTTTTATCCAAAATACCTAAAATCTGTGGGAAATCGATTCTAATGACATCCCCAACTCAACAACACCCCTGGTTAAAACCCTTGGTCGAAATCAAATCTGCCCTTGCATATTACCATGTTGCATGCTTGCATATTTGACTTCGTGACTTGTTTTGTGCAAATTGTGATTGGATCCTTGTTTGCTTCGTTAGATTGCTCGGAGTGCGCTGAGGAGTACTGTTGTGTAGATTGCTGCTCGGATCAAGGCAAGTTACACCACTTGTTCATGTTATGTCCCAGTTTTGACTACGCATGTTTTACTCTTCAAATTCTGTAGTATGCATGCGTAGGTTTTTGGTAGAATTTCTTAGTATTCTTTTGCAAGTACGGTTTTGTAGTATGCCATGAGTAGCTCTATGCTTAGGATTTTCTAATCCCAATAGGTTATCCTGTTTTTCTAAGTTATGCTTGCTATGCTATATACTTATATATATCAAATACCGTTGGGAGGGTTCGAAAGACTCAAGAATTTTCTAAGTATGATAGCTCTCTCGAGCGAACTTTTCTTCTCCAAAACCCCTTCAAAATAAAACTAAGTTTTCTTCAGGGCGGAATGGTTGTCGGGACAACGAGTGGGAGTTTGGTGGAGGACGGCCGCCCAGGAATCAAAGAAGTCTGCCATGTTTTAGAATTCATAAGCTTCTCGTGCAACCACAATACATATGGGCTCTGTCTTGGCTTAGTACTTAGTGGGAAACCTCACTGGGGTACCAACATTTGGAGGTTCTTGGCACGGTTGGATCCAGCTGGTAGAGGGGCTACTAAGGGAAGGCTTCGCCATGGTCTTGTCTGTAAAAGGACTTGATCGTGGATTGTGGGGAAAGTGCACAACCTCTCGAGAGTATTGCAATCTGATCGATCAGCCGTGTTCACGGAAACAGAACAACATTGAGCATATGAAGGATGGAGCCTCTGAAAGATCTTCCTCTCTCTTTTCTAAACTCAACGTTTTATAAACCCCAAGGTGTGAGTAATATCGCCATTGGGTGGGATTTTGGGAACTTGGTGCGTAATATCCAAGTGCTAGGTTGATCGGGCACATGGTGAGTAATATCCACGTGTTCCATTCGACCCTATACTATTTATCAAAGTTTACAAAGTAGGGAAAACTTTCTTCCTCTTTTCTTATTACATTGATAAAATTGGCTTTACGCAGATGAACCCCAGAGCCTACTCTCAGCCTTGCATGTAGAGATAGTCTTACTCTTTCCTTGGTGTAATTTGCCAATACATTCAAAGTATTGACCCAACTTGTTGGCTGCACGTCTTATGTGTAGAATCCGAAGATTGAAAGGTGCGTAGGGATCGCGGGTCTTCACGCAGCTAGCCTGAGGCGTTGATGGACTCAAGTTTTATTTAGTTTCTGCTGTTTTATTTGAGCTAGCTATAAGCTATGCAAGTTGTAATAATTATACTCTGGATTATTCGTGTAATAATGACTTGTGTTTTACATGATATTCATCGACTGTGAAGTGCTAGCTATTGATCCAGGGACTAGGATGTTAATCACAAGGACTTAGGATCCTTAACGATCTGAGGTCGCAACATAGAGTCCATCAAGCAGGTCGTTAGTAGCCTTGGTGGCGAGCTGGTGGAAATCATGCCACCGAGCGACAGATGGGTCATCGAGGTAAAGGCGTGGCTGAAAGATCCTAACACCATTCATAAGATGTACGAGGTGTAGATTCCAAGCAGGGCAAGGCGACAACTTTTCTGGAAGCACCTGGTCATCATCCGCCTGGAGGAGGTTCTGGAATCGGTACATGGCATTCAGGGCCCCGAAGAGGCAGCCAGAAAGCGTCCTCGTCGCCTGTAGTCTTGGCCTGGAAGGATCGATGGCACAGGACCGCCACCATTTCACGACGATGCACACAGTTTCGGTGGGGGAACTAGGCTTGGACAACCTGGTGGTTCTGATTTCCCTCGAGTGAAGACAAAGCTCTAGTGAATTACTGTAGTATGTGTGGCTAATGAATTTGTAGTATGGAGAGCATAGCAGGAAGTTAGCATCGACTAAAAATGTGTAATGGTTTGAATCGATGTAATATGTGTTGGTAATGAATTTGAAGTAGTATGTGTGTGTAATAGTTTGAATTGATGTAGTATGTGTGGGTAATGAATTTGATGTACTGTGTGTGTGTAATAGTTTGAATCGATGTAGTTGAATACCATGCTTTATAATTTCTGTGAATAACCAAGGACAACCTCATGAAAATAGGGTGCTCTGGCAATGAGCAATGTCAATTTTGTGGATGCCATGAAAATGTAGTACATCTCCTCTTCAAGTACAAGGTAGATAGATTTGTAGCACGTTGAACTGCAAGACCATTTTGCAGACAGCACAAGACAAAAGAAAAATGGTTTACAACACAGACAACAGACGCAAAATCTGTACATAAACTGTCGTCTGAATTTTATCTATCTAGGGTAAATAATGCCAGTTAACTGGATTTAACGACGACTAGTAATTGAAGGAAATAAATACTTGATAGTATTTGTTTACAACAGTAGTACTGCCATACAAAAGGGTCTTATACCTGCACAAAAGTGGGCTAAAGTTCCTACTAGATTATAGAACAATTTGTCAGCATTTCATCTACAAAGGCCATTCTTCATTCTAAACTTAACTATTCTACACTAAAGAAACTGCAGATCTCCACCAGAAAAGGTGGCTAGCCAATTGCCTTGAGAGGACATAAGTTCTTTGATCATTTAACCCAAACTGATCTATTGCCTTCCCGCCAAACTATAATAAATCTACATTGTTCATGCACGACTGCTTTGCGTGCGCCAGTCTCGGTTCAGTAGGAACATCCGCGCCGCCGCAACGATTTCTTCGAAGGTGAACTTCAACATCTTCTTTTTGGGATCATAGGTCTGTGTGAACTGGAACCTGAATTTCTGTGCTGAGCTGATGCCTGCCGCTGGCTCCAGCTGTCAAACAATCCAACATGCTGAGTTTAGACGCTTTGTTGCCGCCGTGGTACGGCCTCCGATGGTGCGTTTGATGAAGCGTCTTTGCCGCAAATGGTGTGTTCCTAGCCTCCCCCACTGAGCTAAGGTAGCCCGCGCCAAAGCGTGGATGCGAGAGTTCCTAGACCTTGGCGCTGCCCTGTTTGAGGGTGTGTACCCTCGGCGGCATGCTCTCATGAATGATTTGATGTGTACCTTGTTCCCCCTTCCTAGATCATGTCGTAATTCCACCGCGCGATTTCTCCACATCGCTCTCTTAGCCTTGCTTGCTACATCCGGCGCCGATGACGCCGCCGCGGCCAATTCGGCACATTCGGCGAAATCATCCGCCATGTAGGGAAATGGGAGACCGGCCTTGAAATAGAGATTCATGGCCTGCCTTAGAGGGGCTAAATACCCCAGTTTCGGCGGCTATCATAGCAGCGCTGGCGGCTGCTTAGGCGGGGCCATGTTACCCTAGGTGGTGCGGCGTGGAGGAGCTGCGCAAGGTGAAGTGTGGTTTGTCGGAGAAGGGGAGTGACGGAGTGACAGTATGTTTGGACTACGGGCACGCATGAAAATAAGCATCTCCCATTTCCTTAGAGGGTAATAATTCGACACTCGTTGCATTACCCGCTCAATCTTTATTCCCCTTCTTAGCATAAGAGTGTGAACGTATTAAAAAGATCGGTCGTGGCTATCCACCTTATTGGGCAATGTACCAGGACAGGTAGGAGACCGTGTTTCATTGAAATGTTGACGACTAGGCCCTTATGTTTATACAATACTATTTCTATGCCACTATGTACCGTCGAATTGTAGCAACACCATCAGAAATAGGGGATGATGACGTGGCCTGTTTTCTTTTTTTAAAGAGCATCAGAAACAGGGGAAGGCGACGTGGCATGTTTTCTGACTGGCGGGCCCATCTCCTCCACCTTCGATGGCACGCATCCCAAGTTCGAGGGCTGGTGCCGCCCACCAACACATTATTGTGCAATTTTCCATGTTTTGTCACAACCAGCTCTGCTCCGCTCCACTCCTCTCCACTCCTCTACTCCTACCACCACTACTCCGTTCAGTCATGCACTGCTCTCGTCCTCCCCTTGGGTTGTCGTCCTCCCGCCCTCCCCTCACGTCCCATCCCCTCCCCTCCCTGCCCTGTCTCCTTGCCGCCGTCCACCGCCCAGGCATGTCTGGAAATAAAAACCAAGAGTCGGCCATTGGGTTAGGTGCCCAACACCGCTGGTGATCCAGATCCCGCTCGGAGATGGATCCTGCGAGGCTTGAGAACATGGAGATGGGTCCTGCGCGACTAGAGAGCACGAAATCTCCTTCAAGTCTAGAGAGCACAGAGGAGAACGAAACAGGGGAATATGAAGCGGGGTGTACAGCTTTGGAGGTATGGAGCCATGAGAAGGTGTCGTACGTCCCCATTGAAGGGTAAGAACTGTGATTCCTTTTCTGCATACCCCAATTAGCGTATCTAGTCCCATGGTGATGGCAAGGATATGTGTTAGTAACCGCAGGACGTATGTACATCTTGTCCTTGAGCATGATGCTTTATCAAGCGAGCATGAAGACACTGAAATGTGTGGCGGTGCGGATGATGATGAGAAAGCATATCTAGACGTGGCTGCTGACCCTGATAGGATGGAGAGTAGGGAATTTTTGGTTGATTTAAACTTTGAGCCTGACTATGGGACTGATGAGGAAGAGGAATGTGAAGATGTGGAGATGGGATGTAGATACGACGATGAAGACGAGGACAGGCCAGTAATACACTTTGATAGGGACAATCCTACAATTGATGAGGGGAATGTCTTTGAGAATGTGGAGGACTGTAGATATGAAGTTGCAACGAATGCAATTAGAGTTGGGTTCAAATTTATCATGGAAAATAGAGACCAAAAGAGATTTAGGGTGCATTGTAGGGAAAGTAATGTGTGTAAATGGAGATTACATGCATCTCCAATGTGGGGTGGACACCCATTTCAGGTTGCAATAGCTACATTTAGTTTCAGTCTTTCTCATATTTATGCTGCTGATAATTAGCAATGAATTATTTGGATTCTTATCGAATGCAGATCAAAGTAAACACAAAGAAACACAACTGCCCTAATACTTCTTTAAGTGATAAAATTAGACCGGTGACTACCAAGTGGATTGCTTCTACTATACTTGACTCGGTGAGGCAGGATCATAACACTGGACCTGCTGAACTCAGAGCGAAGATTAGCAAAAAGTTTAATGTTCTAATTCCTTACCACAGAGTCTTTGATGGGAAGGAGATGGCTCTAGACTTCATTCAAGGTAACTGGAATGACAGTTTTCATATGTTGTATAGTTTCAAAGCTCAGGTAGAGATTACATCACCTGGTAGTGTTGTTGACATCGACTACGAGGTTGTGAAAGGAAGAGAAAAGGTCTCGAGGGGGTCCAGGTATAAGCAGGTAGATAAGAAATGCTCCAGGAGATGTTTTGTCTTCCTGAAGGCATGCTAGAAGGGGTTCCTAGACGGCTGCAGGCCATACTTGGTAATAGGCGCAACTTCTTTAACAAGGAAGTTCAGGGGACATGTTGCTTCTGCTTGTGCTTTGGACGCGCATAATTGGCTTCTACCCGTAGCTTATGTTGTTCTTGAGGGTGAATCAAATGAAAGCTGGACATGGTTCATGCAGAGACTACGGGCAGTAATTGGTCACCCTGAAGGCTTGGTGATACACACCGATGCATGCAAGGGTCTTGAGAATGTTGTTGATGTTGTGTCTCCTGGGGTTGAGCATAGGGAATGCATGCGGAACCTCGCTACTAACTTCACGAAGAAGTGAAAAGGAAAGATCTTTGAAGAGGACTTGTGGCGATCAGCATACGCATACACCCCAAGCACGCATGCTACTTAGTTGCAGAACATGTATGTAGTGCCAAAGGTGAAAAAATACCTGGAAGAACATCACACCAAGCTATGGGCCAGAAGCAAGTTTGGTGAGGTAAGCAAAGTGGATTTTGTTTGCAATAATTTGGCAGAGAGTTTCAATGATAAGATTTCGAGCAAGAAGACACTTGGAATTGTTATTTTATTGGATGCAATAAGACAGTGCATAATGGTGAAGATAGATTTAAGGCAAAGAATTTGTGCAAGAAATTTTTTAGGCCATAAAATTGTTCCAAAGGTGGTTATGTTACTGAATGCAAGAACCAGGGAAATGAGAAGGATAAAGATGAGGATGGTTAGAAGTTCTAGAACATTGGCTGAGGTTTATGCAGAATACAAGCGTGGAAGTGAACTGAGGTACACTATAGACATTGGAAACAAGACTTGTTCATGCAGGCAGTGGCAGATTACTGGTCAGCCATGTCACCATGCAATGTACTTCATCTTAAAGCTTAGAGGTAGCGGAGCTGAAATAGAGAACTATGTTGACAACTATTTCTCCATGGACAAGTTTGCTGCAACTTATGCAGAAAATGTACCACCTATGGCTGGTGAAAATGATTGGCAGATTGTCGATCCAGGGTTCAAACTTCAACCACAAGTTTTTAGGAGGCCACCTGGGAGGCCTAGAAAGCTAAGGATCGAAGCCTCCACCGATAAAGGTTTGAGGCTGGGAGCTAGGAAAAGGAAATGCAAACATTGTGGAGGATTCTGCCATATCAAGAGGTTGTGCAAAAACCCAGTTACACATGATCTTGTCCCTGTTCACACCCTAGTGGCAGAAAATGATGCTTCCCAGCTAGAGCTGGAGGAACAGCAACGCGAAGACGAAGAACTTAACGAAGTGCATTAGGTGGAGGAAAACAGTGATGAGCACTCCGAGGAAAACGTAGGTAAGTAGCAAATTTATGAAGAAATGGAGGTGCCAGCGAGAAAAGGGTGTGAAAAGAAACAAAAGGGTAAGTGGAACGGGGAGGAAAGGGCAAATAATGGAGGTGTATTAGAATATGCAGAAGTTGCAGGGGTGATTGAGGATGTTCTTGAGAATCTTTCGGCTAACTGCAGGAGAAATAATAAATCCCTACCAATTTCATCTTTGTACGATTCTCCAGATGAAAGGTAAGCTTAAAAATTGTTTTATTTGCCATTTTATTATTTTTTATCCTCATCAACTATTGCTTAATGCAGGGTGGGCTAGCAGACTAATAAGAGGAACAGAAAGATGCGGGCACAGTAACATCGTATGTTGAATTATATCATTGAAACTAAACTAGACGTGTCATCTTTATTTATATCTAGCACGTGCAACATGTCTATGATGGGGTCATGTGGACCAGATTACAATTTTTTAATATTATTACATTAATTTTTTACCTGCGTATGGACACAGCTACTAGTTCCCATCTCCCTTGGATTCCCATCTCCTCTGGCGCACTCCAGAATTATGGTTGTGCCATCAAGTGCTGGTAGCAGAGTGAGCATATTGTCCCATCAGATGGGAATGCAATGACTTTGTTTGTTCAGAATTTGACGACTTTTGATTAGTTTGAAAGACAGAGAAACCTAAAACATGGCCAATATATGCCATCAGAAACTATTCCTAAAAAATATTAATACTCCCTTCGTCTAGAACTAAGTGACTTGAATTTGTGTAGATTCGTCTAGAACTAAGTCAGTTATATCTGGAAAGAAGTAGTACACTATTACAACACGCTCGACCCCTTCTCCTCTAGCGCACAACAAATTATGGTTGTGTCATCAAGTGCTGGGAGCAGAGTCAGCATATTGTCCCATCCGATATGCCCGGAACGCGCGAACTTTATTTTCAGGATCAGACGAGTTTTGACTAGTTTCAAAGACAAAGACACCTAAAATATGGCGAACATATATAGATTATGATGATAATCGACTATGACTCAAGTGACCCGGATCCAAAGAGGGCATTAAGATACCGTACATAGATTTAATTTATGCTTAAGTGGCCCTAATCGACTATGATACTCCCACAGTCTCCATCATCGATGATGTTGTCCGCATCGCCGTCAGCCTCCTCCGTGTCGGAATCGATGCCGACGTTCTTGGCAGTGTTCCTCCTCCTCATGGATTCTTCACCGCATGCCACATCGATAACGGTGGAGGTTGTACGCCCAGGCACTGCCCAGAAGTACTGCCTCCCTTTGGGGTTGCGCAAATCCGGGTGGATCTCCCGCTGGTGGGTTCCACACAGCTCAATCAACGCCACCCACTGCTTCTTGAACAACTTTCACCAGTACGCGCTCGTGTGTGAGTACCGTGCCATTGCCCTCTTCTGCTCTGGCAGCTGGCGGCGGTGCTCCTCGATCTGCCTCGCCAACGCGTTGTTGCGCAAGAGCGGTGCGATAGAAACCCCGACGTAGATAAGCTCGAAACCGGCCAGAAGCCTCGTGAACAGCGACGCGAGTGTGTCGTACGGGCGAACATCTAAGACTCGTGGAAGCTGAGTTTGGGCCTCTCCCTCTCCAAGGTGATGAAGGAACACGATCTCAGCTTCAGCCCCGAGGTTAAGGGCATAAGGGATAGGACGTAGGCCCACTCGTGGATGCCACTGCCAATCGGTTTGCAAAACAGACTTCTCATGGATCGCCCTCATGAAGGACATCCTTATCGTCCATGCACCCTGATCCAACTGCGCCTAACAATCTGAGATCGGGTCTTCTAGAAGCTCGGAGCGGTTGTTGGTTAGCTTTGTGTCCCGATTGTTTGTGGCCAACGCCAGTCGTTGAAAAGAACACACGTTCAAATGACTCTGGTGGATCCATATGTGGTTTGTGAAAAGAGACCACATGCACTGAACTGTTGTGGATACATATGTGGTTTAAGAAAAGAACACACATGAAATGACACTGGTGGAACCATATGTGGTTTGTGAAAAGAGACCACATGCACTGAACTCTGGTGGATACATATGTGGTTTAAGAAAAGAACACACATGCAATGACACTGGTGGAACCATATGTGGTTTGTGAAAATAACACACATGAAATGAGTGTAGATGTAGTTAATGAAAGAATACACATTTCAATGACAATGGTGGATCCATGTGTGGTTTGTGAAAAGAACAGACATGCAATGCCTCTAGATGTGGTTAATCAAAAGAACACGCATGCAATGACACTTGTGGATCCATATGTGGTTAATGAAAAGAACACACATGCAATGACTCTAGCTGTGGTTAATGAAACGAACATACATGCAATGAACTCTGGTGGATCCATATGTGGTCTATCGAAAGAACAGCCATGCAATGAACTCTGGTGGATCCATATGTGGTTTGTGAAAAGAACACACATGCAATGACTCTAGTTGTGGTTAATTAGAAGAATAGAGATGCAATGACACTGGTGGATCCATAGGTGGTTTGTCAAAAGAACACACATGCAATGAAATCTGGTGGATCCATATGTGGTCTATGAAAAGAACATACATGCAATGAATTCTGGTGGATCCATATGTGGTATGTGAAAAGAAGAGACATGCAATGACACTGGTGGATCCATATGTGGTCTATGAAAAGAACAGACATGCAATAAACTCTGGTGGATCCA
The DNA here is from genome assembly GCA_910589775.1 of Avena eriantha. NCBI lineage: Eukaryota > Viridiplantae > Streptophyta > Magnoliopsida > Poales > Poaceae > Avena > Avena eriantha. The sequence continues at coordinate 46,651 of CAJUXJ010000824.1, forward strand.
TATGTGGTCTGTTAAAAGAACAAAATTGCAATGACTCTAGTTGTGGTTTGTGAAAAGAACAGACATGCAATGACACTAGGGGATCCATAGGTGGTTTGTGAAAAGAACACACATGCAATGAACTCTGGTGGGTTCTTATGTGGTCTATGAAAAGAACATACATGCAATGAACTCTGGTGGATCCATAGGTGGTTTGTGAGAAGAACACACATGCAATGACACTGGTGGATCCATATGTGGTTTGTGAAAAGAACATACATGAAATGAATCTAGCTATGGTTAATAAAAAGAACACACATGCAATGACACTGGTGGATCCATATGTGGTTTGTGAGAACAACACACATGCAATGACACTAGTGGATCCATATGTGGTGTGTGAAAAGAACACAAATGCAATGAACTCTGGTGGATCCATATGTGGTGTATTAAAAGAACAGACATGCAATGAACTCTGGTGGATCCATATGTGGTCTATGAAAATAACACAGATGCAAAGACACTAGTGGATCCATAGGTGGTTTGTGAAAAGAACACACATGCAATGATCTCTGGTGGATTGATACATTGCAAATGTATCTATAATTTTTTATGTTCCATGCTTGGTTTTATCTAATTTCTTGTGTTTTGTCCACACTTTGAGTACTTTTCATATGATTTCTTGGACTAACCTATTAACAAGAGCCACAGTGCAGCTTCCTGTTTTCTGCTCTTTTTGGATCCAGGAAAGTCAGAAAATGAATATTCTCAGAATTGGACGGGACAAAAGCCAAAGTCAATATTTCACCGAGGGACACACAGAGCCAGAATACGAGATGGAGAGGGCTGGAGCCCGGCCACACCACCTAGCCGCGCGGTCAGGCTTGGCCCGTGCCAGGGGGTGGTCTGGCCGCCCCATGCATCCCCTCGGTCTCCCCTTCTGACTATATAATGCCTCCGATACAGAATCCCTAATTACCCGATCGAAATTCCACAAAAGAGTCTGTAGCCGCCGTGGTCTCCATCCCTAGATCGGGAGGGATCTAAAGCTCTTCCCGACACCCTGCCGAAGAGAGTATTTCACCCTGGAGGCCTTCTTCATCATCATGCAAGCCTCCGGTGTGATGCGTGAGTAGTTCATCTCTGGACTACGGGTCCATGTAGTAGCTAGATGGCTGGTTCTCCTCCTTTGTGCTATCATGTTTAGATCTTGTAAGATCCGTTCATGATCAAGATCATCTATTTGTAATTCCTACATGTTGTGTTTGCCGGGATCCAATGGATATTGAGATGCTATTTTAGATTGATTATTGATTCTATCATGTCTTTGTTATTTGTGATCTTGCATGCTTTCCTTTGTTAGTAGCTATCTTGCCAAGTAGATGCTAGCAACTCCAAGAGTTAGTATTTATGCTCGATAGTGGGTTCATTCCTCTGGTAATCTGGGGAAGTGACAGGAATCTCTAAGGTACTAGATGAGTTGTTGCTACTAGGGAGAAAACAACAGTCCTTTGTTCATAGAACAATCGTATTGTTTACTTTACGCGCAATTCATAATGCAATTATATGTTGCTTGCAACTTAATACTAGAGGGGGTTCGGATGATAACCTGAAGGTGTATTATTAGTCATAGATGCAGTTGGATGGCGGTCTATGTATAATGTTGTAATGCCCAATCGAATCTCAAAGGAGTCAAGATGATTAGTATATGCATAATTGCTTTCTCGATGTTTGTCAATTGCCCCACTGTAATTTGTTCACCCAGCATGTTATCTATCTTAAGGAGAGCCACCTCTAGTGAACTATGGACCCCGGTCCTTTCTTTTACATCAATCTACAATCAACTGTTTAATGCTTTGTGTTTACTTTCTGCAAACTATTACTTTCTCCCATTCGATACGTTTAATCCTTTGTTTTCGGCAAAACCGGTGAGATTGACAACCGCATCGCAAGTTGGGGACAGAGTTCTATGGTTGTGTTGTGCAGGTCTCCACGTTGCTACTAGCACCGGTAGTGCGCCCTGCCAAGGCTCAGCTAGGAACACCTTTCGGGTGTTTCCTTGCTCCTACTGGATTGATAACCTTGGTTTCATAACTGAGGGAAACTTGCTGATGTGCTCATCATACCTTTCTCTTGGGGTTCCCCAATGAGCTCGAGATACATGCAATGAACTCTGGTGGATCCATATGTGGTCTGTTAAAAGAACAGACATGCGATGAACTCTGGTAGATCCATAGGTGGTTTGTGAAAAGAACAGACATGCAATGAACTATGTGGATCCATATGTGGTCTACGAAAGAAACATACATGCAATGAACATTGCTGGACCCATAGGTGGATTGTGAGAAGAACACACATGCAATGACACTCGTTGATCCATATGTGGTTTGTGAAAAGAACATACATGCAATGACTCTACATATGGTTAATGAAAAGAACACCCATGCAATGACACAGGTGGATCCATATGTGGTTTGTGAGAAGAACACACATGCAATGACACTAGTGGATCCATATGTGGTTTGTGAACAAAACACACATGGAATGAATTCTGGTGGATTCATATGTGGTCTATGAAAAGAACATACATGCAATGAACTCTGGTGGATCCATATGTGGTTAATGAAAAGAACACACATGCAATGACACTTGTGGATCCATAGGTGGTCTGTGAAAAGAACACACATGAAATGAACTCTGGTAGATCCATATGTGGCCTATTAAAAGAAAAAACATGCAATGAACTCTGGTGGATCCGTATGTGGTATGTCAAAAGAACAGACATGAAATGAACTCTGGTGGATCCATAGGTAGTTTGTGAAACGAACAAACATGTAATGAACTCTGGTGGATCCATATGTGGTCTATGAAAAGAACATACATGCAATGAACTCTATTGGATCCATATGTGGTTTGTGAAAAGAACATACATGCAATGACTCTAGCTGTGGTTAATGAAAAGAACACTCATATAATGACACTGGTGGATCCATATGTGGTTTGTGACAAGAACACACATGCAATGACACCAGTGGATCCATATATGGTTTGTGAGAACACACATTCAATGACACTAGTGGATCCATATGTGGTTTGTAAGAACACACATTCAATGACACTAGTGGATCCATATGTGGTTTGTGAGAAGAACACATATGCAATGACACTAGTAAATCCATATGTGGTTGGTGAGAAGAACACACATTCAATGACACTAATGGATCTGTATGTGGTCTGTGAAAAGAACAGACATGAAATGAATTCTGGTGGATCCAAATGTGGTCTATGAAAAGAACATACATGGAATGAACTCTGTTGGATCCATATGTGGTTAATGAAAAGAATACACATGAAATGAACTCTTGTGGATCTATATGTGGTCTGTTAAAAGAACAGACATGCAATGAACTCTGGTGGATCCATATGTGGTCTGTGAAAAGAACAAACATGCAATGAACTTTGGTGGATCCATATGTGGTCTGTTAAAAGAACAGACATGCAATGAACTCTGGTGGATCCATATGTGGTCTTGTGAAAAGAACAGACATGCAATGAACTCTAGTGGATCCATAGGTGGTTTGTGAAAAGGAAAGACATGCAATGAACTCTGGTGGATCCATATGTGGTCTATGAAAAGAACATACATGCAATGACACTCTTTTGGATCCATATGTGGTTTGTGAAAAGAACACACATGCAATGACTCTAGCTGTGGTTTGTGAAAAGATCACACATGCAATGAACTCTGGTGGATCCATATGTGGTTTGTCAGAACAACACACATGCAATGACACTGGTGGATCCAAATGTGGTTAAAGAAAAGAACACACATGCAATGACACTGGTGGATCTATAGGTGGTCCGTGAAAAGAACACAAATGCAATGAACTCTGTTGGATCGATATGTGGTCTATGAAAAGAACATACATGCAATGACTCTAGTTGTGGTTTATGAAAATAACACACATGCAATGACACTAGGGGACCCATAGATGGTTTGTGAAAAGAACATACATGCAATGAACTCTCGTGGATCCATATGTGGTTTGTGAGAAAAACACACATGCAATGACATTGGTGAATCCATAGGTGGTTTGTGAAAAGAACACACATACAATGACTCTAGTTGTGGTTAATGAAAAGAACACACATGTAATGACACTAGTGGATCCATATGTGGTTTGTGAGAAGAACACACATGCAATTACACTAGTGGATCCATATGTGGTTTGTGAGAAGAACACACATGCAATGACACTAGTGGATCCATATGTGGTGTGTGAGAACAACACACATGGAATGAAATCTGGTGGATCCATATGTGGTTTGTTAAAAGAACAAACATGCAATGAACTCTAGTGGATCCGTATGTGGTCTGTGAAAAGAACAGACAAGAAATGAACTCTGGTGGATCCATAGGTGGTTTGTGAAACGAACATACATGTAATGAACTCTGGTGGATGCATATGTGGTCTATGAAAAGAACAGACATACAATGAACTCTATTGGATCCATATGTGGTTTGTGAAAAGAACATATATGCAATGACTCTAGCTGTGGTTTGTGAAAAGAACACTCATGTAATGACACTGGTGGATCCATATGTGGTTTCTGAGAAGAACACACATGCAATGGAACTAGTGGATCCATATGTGGTTTGTGAGAAGAACACACATTCAATGACACTAGTGGATCCATATATGGTTTGTGAGAAGAACACACATGCAATGACACTTGTTAATCCATATGTGGTTTGTGAGAAGAACACATATTCAATGACACTAGTGGATCCATATGTTGTTTGTGAAAACAACACGCATGCAATGAATTCTGGTGGATCGATATGTGGTCTATGAAAAGAACATACATGCAATGAACTCTGGTGGATCCATATGTGGTTAATGAAAAGAACACACATGCAATGAACTCTAGTGGATCCATATGTGGTCTGTTAAAAGAACAGACATGCAATGAACTCTTGTGGATCCATATGTGGTCTGTGAAAAGAACACACATGCAATGAACTCTAGTGGATCCATATGTGCTCTGTTAAAAGAATAGACATGCAATGAACTCTGGTGGATCCATATGTGGTCTGTGAAAAGAATAGACATGCAATGAACTCTGGTGGATCCATAGGTGGTTTGTGAAAAGGACAGACATGTAATGAACTATGGTGCATCCATATGTGGTCTATGAAAAGAACAGACATGCAATGACACTCTGTTGGATCCATATGTGGTTTGTGAAAAGAACACACATGCAATGACTCTAGATGTGGTTTGTGAAAAGATCACACATGCAATGAACTCTGGTGGATTCATATGTGGTTTGTGAGAACAACACACATTCAATGACAATGGTGGATCCATATGTGGATTGTGAGAATAACACACATGCACGGACACTGGTGGATCCATATGTGGTTAATGAAAAGAACACACGTGCAATGACACTAGTGGATCCATAGGTGGTTAATGAAAAGAACACACATGCAATGACACTGGTGGATCTATAGGTGGTCTATGAAAAGAACACATATGCAATGAACTCTATTGGATCCATATGTGGTCTATGAAAAGAACATACATGCAATGACTCTAGTTGTGGTTTGTGAAATTAACACACATGCAATGACACTAGGGGATCCATAGGTGGTTTGTGAAAAGAACAGACATACAATGAACTCTGGTGGATCCATATGTCGTTTGTGAGAAGAACACACATGCAATGACACTGGGGAATCCATATGGGGTTTGTGAAAAGAACACACATGCAATGACTCTAGTTGTGGTTAATGAAAAGAACACTCATGTAATGACACTAGTGGATCCATATGTGGTTTGTGAGAAGAACATACATGCAATGACACTAGTGGATCCATATGTGATTTGTGAGAAGAACACACATGCAATGACACTAGTGGATCCATATGTGGTTTGTTAGAACAACGCACATGCAATGACACTGCTGGATCCATATGTGGTTTGTGAGAAGAACACACATGCAATGCCACTAGTAGATCCATATGTGGTTTGTGAAAATAACACACCTGCAATGAATTCTGGTGGATCCATATGTGGTTTATGAAAAGAACATACATGCAATGAACTCTGGTGGATCCATATGTGGTTAATGAAAAGAACACACATGCAATGACACTGGTGGATCCATATATGGTTTGTGAAAAGAACACACATGCAATGAACTCTGGTGGATCCATATGTGGTCTGTGAAAAGAACAGACATGCAATGAACTTTGGTGGATCCATAGGTGATTTGTGAAAAGAACAGACATGCAATGACACTCTATTGGATTCATATGTGGTTTGTGAAAAGAACACACATGCAATGACACTGGTGGATCCATATGTGGTTTGTGAGAAGAACACACATTCAATGACACTAGTGGATCCATATGTCATTTGTGAAAAGAACACACATGCAATGAATTCTGGTGGATCCATATGTGTTCTATGAAAAGAAAATACATGCAATGAACTCTCGTGGATCCACATGTGGTTAATGAAAAGAACACACATGCAATGAACTCTAGTGGATCCATATGTGGTTTGTTAAAACAACAGAGATGCACTGAACTCTGGTGGATCCATATGTGGTCTGTGAAAAGAACACACATGCAATGAACTCTGGTGGATCCATATGTGGTCTGTTAAAAGAACAGACATGCAATGATCTTTGGTGGATCCATATGTGGTCTGCCAAAAGAACGGACATGCAATGAACTCTAGTGGATCCATAGGTGGTTTGTGAAAAGGACAGACATGCAATGAACTCTGGTGGATCCATATGTGGTCTATGAAAAGAACAGACATGCAATGACACTCTGTTGGATCCATATGTGGTTTTCGAAAAGAACACACATGCAATGACTGTAGCCGTGTGATGTCTACGCACTTCTATTCTTGTAGACAGTTGTTGGGCCTCCAAGTGCAGAGGTTTGTAGAACAGCAGCACATTTTCCCTTAAGTGGATCACCCCAGGTTTATCGAACTCAGGGAGGAAGTGGTCAAAGGTATCCCCTCTCATGCAATCCTGCAATCAAGATACAAGAAGTCTCTTGTGCCCCCAACACACCCAATACACTTGTCAGGTGTATAGGTGCACTAGTTCGGGGAAGAGATAGTGAAATACAAGTGGTATGGATATAAGACAACGGTGCCAGCAAATAGCTTGATGGCGTGGAAGAGACTAAAGAAAAACTAAAATAAAGATGGAAGCAAGCAAACATGTAACAGATCTAGTAGCAAACTGTGTATCAATGCTAAGAAACAAGGCCTATGGATCATACTTTCACTAGTTAACACTCTCTCATATAAATATATTCTCTTCATGATACTACTCTTAACTACTCTCCGGTTAGACACTCTAATCGATGGTAGGGCTATAACAGCACTCCTCAAAGTAAGCCTTTCCCATCTAGAAAACCCCACACTATCACCTTGAGCACTAGATGAGTCCAACAAACACCACAATTTCATAAAGACATCCAACTCCAAATATAACTCATAACAAGTATTTGTAATCTCTAGCCTAAGTGCCACCATGGTGAGCATGCTGTCACTTTCACACACATGGGGAGAGCAGAGATCTATTAAAGCACTTGAGTAGCAAGGTAGATCTAATTGATTACAAAGCTCATGACCACAACAAGATCATGGATAGAGAGAGAGTTGAACACATAGCTACCGGTAGAACCCTTAGCCTCAAGAGAGAACTACTCCCTCCTCATCATGGGAATCAGCAATGGTGATGGAGATGGCGGTGGAGATCGATGGAGATGGCGCCGGGGGACTTCCCCGTCCCGGCAGGGTGTCGGAACAGAGACTTTTTGTCCCCCAAATCTCCCCTTTGATGGCGGTGGCGCTGCGGAACTTTTCGTGGTTGGAGGCTTGATGATTTAGGGTTTTCGCAATGGGAGGCTTCTTATAGGCGAAGAGGCAAGGTCGGTGGGCGGCCAGGGCTAGCCCGCGCCACCACATGGTGTGGCCACCCTGTGGCCCCTCTCCGTCTCTCCTTCTGGCTCTGTGAGAATTCCGGTAAAATATCGACTTTGGCTTTTGTCCGGTCCAATTCCGAGAATATTGATTTTCTGACTTTCCTGGAACCAAAAATAGCAGAAAACAGGCAACTGGCACTGTGGCTCTTGTTAATAGGTTAGTCCAAGAAATCATATGAAAAGTACTCCAAAGTGTGGACAAAACATAAGAAAGGAGATAAAACTAAGCATGGAACATCAAAAATTATTGATACATTTGCAATATATCAACATCCCCAAGCTTAACTCCTGCTCGTCCTCGAGTAGGTAAGTGATAAAAAAGAAAGAATAATTTTTGAGGTGACATGCACCATCATAAACGTGATCAAAGTATTTGCAAAACATTCAAAGCTGGGATCATAGTACTTCAATCATAGCATGAAAGACAAAGTTCTAGCAATAAGACAAAGAAACTATGATGCAACATGAAAAGGCACAAACAAAAGATTCATGAATAACAATGCTTTGCAAGACGTTTGTTTGTTTCACATAAAGAAAACATAGCATAAAAGTATTCAGCTTGTCCCTCAATAGAGTAGCAAATATAAATGCATAGGACACCTTCAAAGTTCATAAGAGTGACTAGATACAATAGTTTAAGACAAGCAATATCAAAGTATGCATCAATCAACTAGTCTTGGGACAATGCACATAGAACTAAGAATGGCCACTATGCTCTCAAAGTAGGTGCATAAAGATAGAAGGTGGAGACTCAATATAATAGTGGAAGAAAGGCCTTCATAGAAGGAAGTAGGGATTCAAGTCTCATAAAGAGCTTCCAAAAATTATGGTACTTGTAGATTTCAGCTCTCATTGCCCCTATCATAAGCATCTTGAAGTGATTAGGGTTAAAGTGAACAAACTATGGTGTACATGCTTGACGAAGTATAAGTTAGAAATCTCATGTTCCTTGAATACGAGGGCCGCTCCTCATGCTACTCAAGTTTAGTCACCGGTAAGTTCTTGTCATCGTAAGTACATGTGTATCATGGAGAACTGCCAACGGGGGTACCCCTTGCCCGATGATACGGAAGAATCCCCATATCAAAATGACAAGGCAAGCAGACAACGAGCATCTCAGCAATCTTCTTATTTACCATGGGAATATGGTGCTTTTTTCTCTCTTTCCTCTTTTCATAATCTCTTTTTTTCTTTTTTTCTTTTTTCTCAATATAGGACTCTTTTTTATAAGAAGAATGCTTCATAGACAGCTCATTATGGTTACGCCGCAGGTTTCCACCATGTCAGCATGGATTAGACCAACGGCCCAGGCGTTTCTCTAACACATATACATAACTCCATGGACTTACAAGCTCCCCTTTCATTTCACACCGACGACATCCATATACAAAAGAGCATGATATCAACTAGGTACAAGTACCAAGTGCAACGTTGAAAGCGTTCCCCATGACAGCATAGTTCTGCTAATTCCCAACAAATAAGTGCAAGCATATACAACATAAATGACACAATGGTTCAAGTTTATTAAGGGCAAGAAAAGTAAAGTGTGCCATCAAGTTCGTGAGAGCTTTAATCACTAGTTTTCTCATAACAAGTTTAATTCGGAAGGTAAACAAAAGCATGAATATACTTGGAATAGCAAAAGCTAGTAGGTAGGTATGGTGGACTCTTTGGAATAACTTGGTTTAAGGAGTTGGATGCATGAGTGGAACTCATACTTGGTTACGGAGGCTAGCAAAAGACTGGGGGCGACAAACTAAGAGAGCAATAATGGCCATAATCATGCAGAGCGACAAAACATCATTGATCAAAGCATAAAGTGATACTACAAGTTGAAAACTAAAGGATCATAAAGGCTATGGTGACTTGGGATAGTCATAACATGGTGTGAGCATGCGCCAAGTCAACCCAGAAAAAGCATCAAAGGAGAATACCACAATACTATGCCTTAATATGCTAAAACAACGCATGATTCATCCAAGGCACATTAAGAAATCTCAATTGTTTATAACAAGTCATGCTACAGCAAAGAATACTAAGCATAAAGCCAAAACAATATAAAGCATGGCATGACAAAGCATAGCTCACAGTCAAAAACGAGCTCTTTTTACCACATAAGCATGAACTTTCCTACTCTTTTCCAAACCAAACCAAACTATTTGCAAACCAATGTAAGAAAGAGGGGGTCCAACCAATTTATTCAGAAAACTAAGCAAACCAAAGCAAACAAAAACCAAAACGAAAACAAAAAAGAAGACGCTCCAAGAAAAACACAATTGTGCATGAAACAATAAAAATGAAGCGTTTGGAAGAAACCTGGGATTTTTATTTATGAAGAAGGGGATGCCTTGGGCATCCCCAAGCTTTGACGCTTGTACTTCTTGGATATTTCTTGGGGTGACACTCATGGCATCCCCAAGCTTGAGCTTTATTCCATTCTTCATCTCATTACTCATTCCTTCCATACACCTGAAATTTTTCTTTCATACAAAACTTCACACAATTTTTATTAGCAACATTAGTGCACTCAAGATAAATAAGTCTTAAGGTTCAGTTCTAATACCAAATAAACTTCCATTAGAATACTAGCTACTGTAGCACTTCCCTCAAAAAGCTAAATTTCCCAAAAGAACTCAAAAAGGAACCAACAAGAAGCAAATGCAGAAAATGGCAGAAATCTGTCAAAACAGACCAGCATGTAAAGACGGATTTTTTCGAAGACCTTCTGTTGCTCAAATCAAAAAGTGTTTAACTAAAGAAAGTTATATAACAACCTGGGGCAGAAGCACAAAAATGCACGCCTCAACAGGACGTACAGATATTTTACAAGAATTTTTACGGTAAAGCACAGAAATCTGTTTCGGGACAGCAACTTTCCCAATCATTACTTCTCTCTCATTAGAGGTTACTCTTGGCACAAAAAGCAAATAAAAAGGATAAGGAGCGGTTATTACAGAAGTAATAACTTCCAAGACTCATCTAAAACTTTTGGGTTATCTCCCAGTAAGTACTTTTCTTTAATGCCTTTAAGTTAGGCTTGATAGTTTGAGAAGATGCTAACATAGAAAATATGAATTGAAGTAAAAGAGAGCATCAAGAAGCAAATTAAAAACACATTTAAGTCTAACCCACTTCCTATGCATAGGAATCTTGTAAAGAAACAAGTCATTAAAGCACAAAGCAATAAGCATAGTAAAGCAAAACAAGTGCAACTTCAAGACTTTCAACATAAAGAGGGGAAACTTAATATTGTTGAGATACATAAAACCATGTTTCCCTTTCTCATAATAACTTTCAGTAGCATCATGAATAAAATTAACAATATAACTATCACAAGAAACATTCTTATCATGAGCCACATGCATAAAATAATTATTACTCTCCCTATAAGCATAGTCATTCTTATTAATTGTAGTGGGAGCAAATTCAACAAAATAGCTATCATTATTATTCGCATCACCATAATCATCAAATATAGGAGGCATATTATAATCATAATTATTTTTCTCCTCAATAGTAGGTGGACTGAAAATATCATACTCATCATTGTAATCATCATATATTGGAGGTTTGGTATCATCATAAGCAATAAAATAGCTATCCTCCAAAGCTGGGGGACTAAAAATATCATTTTCATACAAACTAGCTTCCCCAAGCTTAGACTTTTCCATAGAATTAGAAATAATGGTGTCCAAAGAATTCATACTAACAACATTGCTATTAGCATGCAAATAAAGTTCCATAGGTTTTTTAATTTTCTCTTCAAACACTTCATGTCCTAACTCAAGATAAATACTATAAAGCTCTCTAATTTTGTTGTTATTTTCCATTAAGCCTAACTAGTGAAAACAAGAAACAAAAAGACAAAATTGCAGAATCTAAAGGAAATAACTTCGATTACTCACATCGGAGGATGTGAGTACCTTTTACCTTACCTCCCCGGCAACAGCGCCAGAAAATAGGAGTTTGCCGTGGGAGGTTCTTCTTCTTTAATCCTCCGGTGTGAATACCTTTTACCTTACCTCCCCGGCAACGGCGCCAGAAAATAGCTTGATGTCTACACACTTCTATTCTTGTAGACTGTTGTTGGGCCTCTAAGTGCAGAGGTTTGTAGAACAGCAGCAAGTTTTCCCTTAAGTGGATCACCCAAGGTTTATCAAACTCAGGGAGGAAGTGGTCAAAGGTATCCCCTCTCAAGCAATCCTGCAATCAAGATAAACAAGAAGTCTCTTGTGTCCCCAACACACCCAATACACTTGTCAGGTGTATAGGTGCACTAGTTCGGCGAAGAGATAGTGAAATACAAGTGGTATGGATATAAGACAACGGTGCCAACAAATAGCTTGATGGCGTGGAAGAGACTAAAGAAAAACTGAAATAAAGATGGAAGCAAGCAAACATGTAACAGATCTAGTAGCGAACGGTGTATCAATGCTAAGAAACAAGGCCTAGGGATCATACTTTCAATAGTGAACACTCTCTCATATAAATATATTCTCTTCATGATACTACTCTTAACTACTCTCCGGTTGGACACTCTAATCGATGGCAGGGCTATAACAGCACTCCTCAAAGTAAGCCTTTCCCATCTAGAAAACCCCACACTATCACCTTGAGCACTAGATGAGTCCAACAAACACCACAATTTCATAAAGACATCCAACTCCAAATATAACTCATAACAAGTATTTGTAATCTCTAGCCTAAGTTCCACCATGGTGAGCATGCTGTCACTTTCACACACACGGGGAGAGCAGAGATCTATTAAAGCACTTGAGTAGCAAGGTAGATCTAATTGATTACAAAGCTCATGACCACAACAAGATCATGCATAGAGAGAGAGATGAACACATAGCTACCGGTAGAACCCTTAGCCTCAAGAGAGAACTACTCCCTCCTCAACATGGGAATCAACAATGGTGATGGAGATGGCGGTGGAGATCGATGGAGATGGCTCTGGGGGCACTTCCCCGTCCCGGCAGGGTGCCGGAATAGAGACTTTCTGTCCCCCGAATCTCCACTTTGGTGGCGGCGGCGCTGCGGAACTTTTCGTGGCTGGAGGCTTAATGATTTAGGGTTTTCGCATCGGGAGGCTTCTTGTAGGCGAAGAGGCAAGGTCGGTGAGCGACCAGGGGGCCCACACCACCTGGTGGTGCGGCCAGGCCTAGCCCGCGCCACCACATGGTGTGGCCACCCTGTGGCCCCTCTCTGTCTCTCCTTCTGGCTCCGTGAGTCTTCCGGTAAAATATCGACTTTGGCTTTTGTCCGGTCCAATTTCGAGAATATTGATTTTCTGAATTTCCTGGAACCAAAAACAGCAGAAAACAGGCAACTAGCACTGTGGCTCTTGTTAATAGGTTAGTCCAAGAAATCATATGAAAAGTACAGTAAAGTGTGGATAAAACATAAGAAAGTAGATAAAACCAAGCATGGAACGTAAAACATTGTAGATACATTTGCAATGTATCACTTTGGTTTGTGAAAAGATCACACATGAAATGAACTCTGGTGGATCCATATGTGGTTTGTGAGAACAACACACATGCAATGACACTAGTGGATCCATATGTGGTTAATGAAAAGAACACACATGCAATGACACTTGTGGATCTATAGGTGGTCTGTGAAAAGAACACAGATGCAATGCACTCTATTGGATCCATATTTTGTCTATGAAAAGAACATACATGCAATGACTCTAGTTGTGGTTTGTGAAAATAACACACATGCAATGACACAAGGGGATCCATAGGTGATTTGTGAAAATAACAGACATGCAATGAACTCTCGTGGATCCATATTTGGTTTGTGAGAAGAACACACATGCAATGACACTGGTGAATCCATAGGTGGTTAGTGAAAAGAACACACATGCAATGACTCTAGTTGTGGTTAATGAAAAGAACACACATGTAATGACACTAGTGGATCCATATGTGGTTTGTGAGAAGAACACACATGCAATGACACTAGTGGATCCATATGTGGTTTGTGAGAAGAACACACATGCAATGCCACTAGTGGATCCATATGTGGTTTGTGAGAACAACACACATGCAATGACACTGGTGGATCCATATGTGGTTTGTGAGAAGAACACACATGCAATGCCACTAGTGGGTCCATATGTGGTTTGTGAAAATAACACATATGCAATGAACTCTGGTGGATCCATATGTGGTTTATGAAAAGAACATACATGCAATGAACTCCGGTTGATCCATATGTGGTTAATGAAAAGAACACACATGCAATGACACTGGTGGATCCATATGTGGTCTGTCAAAAGAACAGACATGCAATGAACTCTGGTGGATCCATATGTGGTCTGTGAAAAGAACAGACATGCAATGAACTCTGGTGGATCCATAGGTGGTTTTTGAAAAGAATAGACATGCAATGAACTCTGGTGGATCCATATGTGGTCTATGAAAAGAATAGACATGCAATGACACTCTATTGGATCCATATGTGGTTTGTGAAAAGAACACACATGCAATGACTCTAGTTGTCGTTTGTGAGAACAGCACACATGCAATGACACTTGTGAAATCATAGGTGGTCAGTCAAAAGAACACACATGCAATGAACTCTATTGGATCCATATGTGGTCTATGAAAAGAACATACATGCAATGACTCTAGTTGTAGTTTGTGAAAAGAACACACATGCAATGAATTGTGGTGGATCCAATGTGGTCTATGAAAAGAATACACATGCAATGAAATCTCGTGGATCCATAGGTGGTCTGTGAAAAGAACACACATGAACTGACTCTAGTTGTCGTTAATGAAAACAACACACATGCAATGACACTGGTGGATCCATATGTGGTATGTGAGAAGAACACACATGCAAGGACACTGGTGGATGCATATGTGGTTAATGAAAAGAACACACATGCAATCACACTGGTGGATCCATAGGTGCTTTGTGAAAATAAAACACATGCAATGAACTCTGGTGGATCCATATGTGGTCTGTGAAAAGAACAAACTTTCAATGAACTCTGGTGGATCCATATGTGGTCTGTGAAAATAATAGACATGCAATGAAATCTGGTGGATCCATATGTGGTATATGAAAAGAACACACATGCAATGAACTCTGGTGGATCCATATGTGGTCTATGAAAAGAACATAAATGCAGTGAACTCTGGTGGATCCATAGGTGGTTCGGGAGAAGAACACACATGCAATGACACTGGTGGATCCATATGTGGTTTGTGAAAAGAACATACATGCAATGACTCTAGCTGTGGTTAATGAAAAGAACACACATGAAATGACACTGGTGGATTCATATGTGGTTTGTGTGAAGAACACACGTGCAAGGACACTGGTGGATCCATATGTGGTTAATGAAAAGAACACACACGCAATGACACTAGTGGATCCATAGTTGGTTTGTGAAAAGAACACACATGCAATGATCTCTGGTGGATCCTTATGTGGTTTTTGAAAAGAACACACATGCAATAAACTCTGGTGGATCCATATGTGGTCTGTGAAAAGAATAGACATGCAATCAACCCTGGTGGATCCATATGTGGTATATGAAAAGAACACACATGCAATGAACTCTGGTGGATCCATAGGTGGTCTATGAAAAGAACACACATGCAATGAACTCTGTTGGATCCATATGTGGTCTATGAAAAGAACACACATGCAATGACTCTAGTTGTGGTCTGTGAAAATAACACACATGCAATGACACTAGGGGATCCATAGGTGGTTTGTGATAAGAACACACATGCAATGAACTCTGGTGGATCCATATGTGGTCTATGAAAAGAACATACATGCAATGAACTCTGGTGTATCCATAGGTTGTTTGTGAGAAGAACACACATGCAATGATATCGGTGGATCCATATGTGGTCTGTGAAAAGAACACACATGCAATGACACTGGTGGATCCATATGTGGTTTGTGAGAATAAAACACATGCAAGAACACTGGTGGATCCATAGGTGGTCTATGAAAATAAAACACATGCAATGAACTCTATTGGATCCATATGTGGTCTATGAAAAGAACAGACATGTAATGACTCTAGTTGTGGTCTATGAAAAGAACACACATGCAATGAACTCTGGTGGATCCATATGTGGTCTACGAAAAGAATACACATGCAATGAACTCTGGTGGAACCATAGGTGGTTTGTGAAAAGAACACACATGTAATAAACTCCGTTGGATCCATATGTGGTCTATGAAAATGTAACACCCTCGAATCGGCACTATGCAAGTTTTAGCGCTTCCCGCCAAACCCGCATAGGAACGATCCAAGGACGCCCACCAGGCACTTGCGTGCGGGTGAAAAACGAAGTAATACCATTGCACAATAGTCCACGATGGAACCCATAGAACATATATATACAACAACGACTCAATGAGTCAAGAATACATATATACAATACAAAGATCCAAATCACCTTGAAAATGATACAACATCCGAGTACGGATAAGATGCAAATGGGGCTAAGAGACCTGAAGAATAACCCATGGCATCCATAACGCTGCCGAGGCCAAGCCGAAAGGGTAACCCTGCTAACGACGTCGAACTTAAACCTGCTAAAACAAAAGGGGTGCCGACAAAGGGCAAAGGAAAAAAGAGGAGCATCGGTACTGAGGCCAGTACACGACGAGGCTAGAATTCGGTGGCTCTCGCCTACATAGGTATGGTGGACTGAAGCGGTAGCGCAGCATCCTAAACAACCTATAGAGACTCGATTCAACTATCGGCTATTAAAGAGGGATAAGAAAGACCTATTCGGATCCAACCTGATAGTAACACCAAAACATACCCATCCTGGTATTTCCCCCTCGAGACCACACGAGGAAGTCAAACCGAGGAACTCACACAGTTGGCAGTTTTATTCATTCCATTATAGTTGAAGCACTTACTAGTCAGATATAGACAGCATGAGTCATCATGATAGCATAAGTAGTGGGCAGTTTTAGTTAACCATTCAGTTGTAGTTGCAGTACTTACTAGTTAGATACAATTTGCATGTGACATCCCAAACCCAGCAGTTGTTGGCACTTTTATTTCATTGTATTGGAGTTGCGATACTTACTAGGCAGGTATAACATGACACGATACACCCCGGTTCCACCAGTTATTGGCACTTTTATTATCCATTCCATTATAGTGAAGCTGATTACTAGTCACATATTAAGTCAAATTTATAGCACTACTTTAGTTATGCTTGTCTATGATCGAGATACTGTGCTCCAAGTCGTCCATAACTGCGGACACGGCTTTCAGAAAGATTTACCCTGCAGGGGTGCACAAATAGCAACACATACACGATCAACCTCGGAAAAACCAAATCAAAACCCAACGAGGCTTTCACGACAAAGCAATCACAGGATTCATAAAATATTTTAGGGGGGCACCCCATTAAGCTACCCACAATGAAGTTGGCCGGCTCCGAGACGGACCCAAGGTTTGCGCCAATGGTTGTAAACGACTGGGAACCCGAAAGTGTGGCTGGGCTTGTCGATACCGCGAAAACACTCCACAAATCCTAAACAGTACAGGTGCTCCACGCACAATCGTAAAATAAAGCAGTAAAGCATGGCATAAGTACAGGATAGTAATAAAGCCCCAAACTAGTTTGTGGGCCCAAGAAATAAGAAATGAATCAAGCTCTGGCTAAGTGGGATCCATAGGGTCTCCCGGATGTGGATAGTGTGAATAGTCAAGGAACAGGTATCAAGTACTCGGGGCCTACGGGACACAAGTGGACATGAAAAACCAACTAGCATATATTGCCCACCGGTGCCTCTTTCATTAGTTATCCCAGCAATTTAATAGTTGTATTTAAAGTCATGATCCTCTCCACAGTAAAGCATATGACAACATTCCAACAACTGTGTGGTACTTCTCGACACGGGATCGCACCTAAGCAAGCGACGACGACTCGCAAGACCATCTATCTACCAAACAACAGGTAATAGGAGGTGTCCAAGGCAATATAAAGGCTACACGGAACATATCTGGTACGGAACACTAAAGCATCGCGACACGGGTAGCAATAGATCAACATGAGGAAATAAATACTATAAATGCAAAATAGGTTGAAAGGGGAAGAATGCTCGCCTGGGAAACACTGCCGAAGGTTCATATCTAGAGAACTTGTCGATACTCGCGTCAACTCAACGGCCTAATCCGTGAAGAAGCAAAGCACTAAAAGAAACACCGGATGTACTATTTAATACTACGGCAGAAGATCCGGCATGATGTATGTATGATGCATGCCATGGCAAAGATGCGATGCAACTAGGCAATATTAAGCGGAACCAGGGTCCCGACAATTAGTTAAGTGGTTCATATTGTTTAGATACCCGCAATTTAAATGTTGTATGAATAAGGCAAAACATGGCATCGATTCGCTACACAAATTTAAATGGAGTCAATATAAGACTAGAATAGCCCACATATGGCCTCTACATTTAATTATGAGGTGAATCGGTCTAATGCCCCCAAACCGTATAATATGTGTGCAAACATGAACAATTTAATATGCAACATTTTATATATAGCATTTATAAAAATAGGGGTCAGAAAAGGGGTCACACATAGGGTTCCGGCGATCTTGGTTTTCTGAGGTTTTGGGGCCGGTCTTCGGACTTCGGAAACGGGCCTTGGGGTTCCGTGAAGGAGAGCATGAAGCTGGTGCCGAGGTTCGGGCTTCGGAATCTAGGAAGAAGAACTTGGCGTTCCGAGGGATCAGGTTCCGTCTTCGTGTCCCGGGCTCGGGGTCTCGACCATCGGATCCGTGGAGGGATCTTGTCAGACTTGTCGATCTTGTCTGATAGAAGGTGTTCGGACAGCTGCAACAACACCATCTCATTACCAACTTGCTGTAAAATTGTGTAGTTGCCGCTCCATCGCCTCATCTATTTCCACCGTGACACTACCAACCTCCTCACATCGGCAACACTGGATCAGACTGATGAGACCAAGCCTAGTCGTAGCAGTGACAAACAGACGACAAGAGGAGAGATCCAGATTGGCGCGGGAGATCGTGGTCACCGGATTCGAGAAGCAATAGCAACAATGTCTGGATAGAATAGAGGAAACAACATGAGCAAAGGAATATTTCCCCACACTATCTGGCCAAAAGCAAAGCCACGGAACCCCAAAAAGAGAACACCGCCCAGGGAACGCATCGTGCTTGGTGTTGGGTAGGGCGCGCACGCTAGCGAGCCAGAGCAAGGCCTGCCAGGGCTCGACGCAGCACAAAGGTGAGGTAGATGTGCTGCGAGGCAGCGGCTCACGACGGAGGGAGAAGGGAGCGGGGCCGAGGAGGTCCTCCTCCAGAAGAGCGCGGGTTCACGGTGACCGGAGGCGAGCACGAGGTACTGCGGGGCTTGGCAACATGGGGATGCAGAGAGACGAGGGCGAGGACGGCGAGCTCGCCAGTGACAGCGGTGGCGGCCGCAGACGAGGGAGAGGGAGGCGACAGCGAGGTTGACTAGGACGGTGGTTCGCGGACTGACCGAGGCCGGCCACGAGCTCGCAGAGCCGGGCGGCAGGGAGGCGGGCTCGGGACAAAGAGGAACTCGAGAGGCAGCGGCGGGGCGCGAGGGAAAAGAGGAGCAGAGGTCGACAGGGTCGTGGGCTGTCAAACTTGTGCGAGGCGGGCCGGGGATCCTGAGCTGCTCGGGGCGAGGGAGACGCGAGCAAGGAGAAAACGGGGTGGGGCTAGGGCGATGATGAGGTGGGTGGGTGGATCGTGTGGCAGCTGCAGGATCTGGGCAGGGGAGCGGTTCATGGGAGTGGCAGCGGTTTTCGCGTGTTGACCGGGTCGCGGGACACGCGCAAGTGGTGCGTTGCACGCAAGCAGGTGGCGCGGGGTGTAGCGGACTAGCGGTAGGTGGGTGGCGGCGGCGAGAGGGTGGGTGTGGTGGTTTTAGGCTAAGGTTTGTGGATTATGTTTAGTTGGAGGTGTCCGGCTGGGCTTTTAGGCCTGGCTGGCTGCCTCTCAAAAATAATATAAATTTTATTTATTTATTTAAAAGGCTTTTGTAATCTGTTTGTAGACAAATAAAATATCCGGAAGAGACCGGGGTTTTAATTTGAAATAAAGACAGGGGATATTTAGAAAACAAATATAGGCTTTTAGAAAATAGTTTTAGACAAACATATGCATGATGATGACGATGCTCAAATGCAATGTGCCATTATGACATGAGCATGTACTCATGATGATACACAAAATATAAACTACAAGCGATTTTCTAGTAGTGGTTTTATCGGGGTGCTACAGAAAAGAACATAAATGCAGTGAACTCGGGCGGATCCATAGGTGGTTTCTGAGAAGAACAGACATGCAATGACACTGGTGGATCCATATGTGGTTTGTGAAAAGAACATACATGCAATGACTCTAGTTGTGGTTAATGAAAATAACACACTTGCAATGGCACTAGTAGATCCATATGTGGTTTGTGAGAATAACACACATGCAAAGACACTGGTGGATCCATATGTGGTTAATTTAAAGAACACACGTGCAATGACACTAGTGGATCCATATGTGGTCTATGAAAAGAACACACATGCAATGAACTCTGGTGGATCCACATGTGGTTTGTGAAAAGAACACACATGAAATGAACTCTGGTGGATCCATATGTGGTATGTGAAAAGAACAGATATGCAATGAACTTTGGTGGATCCATATGTGGTCCATGAAAAGAACACACATGCAATGAACTATGGTGGATCCATAGGTGGTCTATGAAAAGAACACACATGCAATGAACTCTGGTGGATCCATGGGTGGTCTGTGAAAAGAACATACATGCAATGAACTCTGTTGGATCCATATGTGGTCTATGAAAAGAACATGCATGTAATGACTCTAGTTGTGGTATATGAAAAGAACACAGATGTAATGAACTCTGGTGGATCCATATGTGGTATATGAAAGGAACACACATGCAATGAACTCTGGTGGAACCATAGGTGGTCTGTGAAAAGAAGACACATGTAATGAACTCTGTTGGATCCATATGTCGTCTATGAAAATAACATAAATGTAGTGAACTCTGGTGGATCCATAGGTGGTTTGTGAGAAGAACATACATGCAATGACTCTAGCTATGGTTAATGAAAAGAACACACATGCAATGAACACTGGTGGATCCATATGTGGTCTGTTAAAAGAACAGCCATGCAATGAACTCTGGTGGATCCATATGTGGTCTATGAAAAGAACACACATGCAATGAACTCTGGTGGATCCATAGGTGGTCTGCAAAAAGAACACACATGCAATGACACTGGTGGATCCATATGTGGTTTGTGAGAATAACACACATGCAAGGACACTGGTGGATCCATATGTGGTTAATGAAAAGAACACACGTGCAATGACACTAGTGGATCCATAGGTGGTTTGTGAAAAGAACACACATGCAATGAACTCTGGTGGATCCATATGTGGTCTATGAAAAGAACACACATGCAATGAACTCCGGTGGATCCATATGTGGTCTATGAAAAGAACACACATGCAATAAACTCTGGTGGATCCATAGGTGGTCTATGAAAAGAACACACATGCAATGAACTCTGGTAGATCTATAGGTGGTCTGTAAAAAGAACATACATGCAATGAACTCTGTTCGATCCATATGTGGTCTATGAAAAGAACATACATGTAATGACTCTAGTTGAGGTCTATGAAAAGAACAGACATGCAATGAACTCTGGGGGAACCATAGGTGGTTTGTGAAAAGAACACACATGTAATGAACTCTGTTGGATCCATATGTGGTATATGAAAAGAACATAAATGTAGTGAATTCTGGTGGATCCATAGGTGGTTTCTAAGAAGAACACACATGCAATGACACTGGTGGATCCATATGTGGTTTGTGAAAAGAACATACATGCAATGACTCTAGTTGTGGTTAATGACAAGAACACACATGCAATGACACTGGTAGATCCATATGTGGTTTGTGAGAAGAACACACATGCAAAGACACTGGTGGATCCATATGTGGTTAATGAAAAGAACACACATGCAATGACACTGGTGGATCCATAGGTGGTCTGTGAAAAGAACACACATGCAATGAACTCTGGTGCATCCACATGTGGTTTGTGAAAAGAACACACATGAAATGAACTCTAGTGGATCCATATGTGGTCTGTGAAAAGAACACACATGCAATGAACTCTAGTAGATCCATATGTGGTCTCTGAAAACAACACACATGCAATGAACTCTGGTGGAGTGATGGCCTAAAATATATCGAGCTCGTTGGGAACCCCAATAGGAAGGTATGATGAGCACAACAACAAGTTTTTCCTCAGTATGAAACCAAGGTTATCAATCTCGTAGGAGCAAGGAAACACCCCAAAGGTGTTGCTAGCTGAGCCTTGGCTGGGTGCACTACTGGTGCTAGTAGCAACATGGAGACATGCACAACACAACCACAGAACTTTGCGCCCAACTTGTGATGACGTTGTCAATCTCACCGGTTTTGCTGAAAACAAAGGGTTAAACGTATCGAATGGAAGAAAGTAATAGTTTGCAGAAAGTAAACACAAAGCAGTAAATAGTTGTAGATTGATGGTAAAAGAAAGGACCGGGGTCCATAGTTCACTAGAGGTGGCTCTCCTTAAGATAGATAACATGTTGGGTGAACAAATTACAGCGGGGCAATTGACAAACACCGAGAAAGCAATACATGCATATACTAATCATCTTGACTCCTTTGAGACTTGATTGGGCATTACAACATTATACATAGACCGTCATCCAACTACATCTATGACTAATAATCCACCTTCAGGTTATCATCCGAACCTCCTCCAGTATTAAGTTGCAAGCAAGAGATTATTGCATTACGAATTGCGTGTAAAGTAAACAATACGATTTTTCTATGAACAAAGGATTGTTGTTTTCTCCCTAGTAGCAACAGCACATCTAGTACCTTAGAGATGTCTGTCACTTCCCCAGATTACCAGAGGCATGAGCCCACTATCGAGCATAAATACTAACTCTTGGAGTTGCTAGCATCTACTTGGCCAAGATAGCTACTAACAATGGAAAGCATGCAAGATCACAAATAACAAAGACATGATAGAATCAATAATAATTCTGAAATAGCATCTCAATATCCACCGGATCCCCACAAGCACAACATGCAAAATTACAAATAGATGATCTTGATCATGAACGGAGCTCACAAGATTTAAACATGATAGCACAAAGGAGGAGAACCAGCCATCTAGCTACTACATGGAACCGTAGTCCAGATATGAACTACTCACGCATCACACTGGGGGCTTTCATGATGATGAAGAAAGCCTCCAGGGTGAAATCCCCTCTCCGGCAGGGTGCCGGGAAGAGCTTCAGATCCCTCCCGATCTAGGGATGGAGACGACGGTGGCTACTGATGCCTCTGTGTATGGCGCCCAGAAAAGTGCTGGTGCGTGGTTGATGTAGAGATCGTTGGGAACCCCAAGAGGAAGGTATGATGAGCAAAGCAGCAAGTTTCCCTCAGTTATGAAACCAAGGTTTAATCGAACCAGTAGGAGCAAGGAAACACCCCAAAGGTGTTACTAGTTGAGCTTTGGCAGGGCGCACTACAGGTGCTAGTAGCAACGTGGAGACCTGCACAACACAACCACAAAACTTTGTCCCCAACTTGCGATCAGGTTGTCAATCTCACCATGTTTTGCGGAAAACAAAGGATTAAACGTATCGAATGGAAGAAGTAAAAGTTTGCAGAAAGTAAACACAAAGCAGTAAACAGTTTATAGATTGTATGTAAAAGACAAGGACCGGGATCCATAGTTCACTAGAGATGACTCTCCTTAAGATAGATAACATGCTGGGTAAACAAATTACAGTGGGGCAATTGAGAAACATTGAGAAACCAATACATGCATATACTAATCATCTTGACTCCTTTGAGACTTGATTGGGCATTACAACATTATACGTAGACTGCCATCCAACTGCGTCTATGACTAATAATTCACCTTCAGGTTATCATCCGAACCCCCTCCAGGATTAAGTTGCAAGTAACAGATTGTTGCTTTACGAACTGCGTGTAAAGTAAACAATACGATTGTTCTATGAACAAAGGATTGTTGTTTTCTCCCTAGTAGCAACAACACATCTAGTACCTTAGAGATTTCTGTCACTTCCCTAGATTACCAGAGGCATGAACCCACTATCGAGCATAAATACTAACTCTTGGAGTTTCTAGCATCTACTTCGCCAAGATAGCTACTAACAATGGAAAGCATGCAAGATCACAAATAACAAAGACATGATAGAATCAATAATCAATATGAAATAACATCTCAATATACATCGGATCCCCGCAAACACAACATACAGAATTACAAATAGATGATCTTGATCATGAACGGAGCTCACACGATGTAGACATGAAAGCACAAAAGGAGGAGAACCAGCCATCTAGCTACTACATGGATCCGTAGTCCAAGGATGAACTACTCACGCATCACACCGGAGGCTTGAATGGTGATAAAGAAGGCCTCCAGAGTGAATTCCCCTCTCCGGTAGGGTGCCGGGAAGACCTTCAGATCCCTCCCGATCTAGGGATGGAGATGACGGCGGCTACAGACTCTTTCATGGATTTTTGATCGGGCACTTAGGGTTTTCGTCCCGAGGGTATCATATAGGCGGAAGGGGAGGCCGAGGGGGTGCCAGGGCTGGCCTCACCACCCCCTGGCGCGGGCCAGGCTGGGCCGCGCGGCCAGGTGGTGTGGTGGCCCCCTGGCCCCTCTCCGTCTCGTACTCTAGCATCTGATGACTTACAAAAAAATAGGCACTTTGGCTTTTGTCCCGTCCAATTTCGATAATATTCATTTTCTGACTTTCCTGGAACCAAAAACAGCAGAAAACAGGCAGCTGGCACTATGGCTCTTGTTAATAGGTTAGTCCAAGAAATCATATGAAATGTACTCCAAAGTTGGAACAAAACACAAGAAAGTGGATAAAACCAAGCATGGAGCATCAAAAATTATAGATACATTTGCAATGTATCAAAATCCCCAAGCTTAACTCCTGCTCGTCCTCGAGTAGGTAAGTGATAAAGAGAAAGAATAATTTTTGAGGTGACATGCACCATCAAAGAATTGATCAAAGTATTTGTAAAACATTCAAAGCTGGGATCATAGTACTTCAATTATAACATGAAAGACAAAGTTCTAGCAATAAGACAAAGAAACTATGAGGCAACATGAAAAGGCACAAACAAAAGATTCATGAATAACAATGCTTTGCAAGACGTTTGTTTGTTTCACATAAAGAAAACATAGCATAATAGTATTCAGCTTGTCCCTCAATAGAGTAGCAAATATGAATGCATAGGACACCTTCAAAGTTCATAAGAGTGACTAGATACAATCGTTTAAAACAAGCAATATCAAAGTATGCATCAATCAACTAGTCTTGGGACAATGCACATAGAACTAAGAATGGCCACTATGCTCTCAAAGTAGGTGCATAAAG
Source organism: Avena eriantha (assembly GCA_910589775.1). Classification (NCBI taxonomy): domain Eukaryota; kingdom Viridiplantae; phylum Streptophyta; class Magnoliopsida; order Poales; family Poaceae; genus Avena; species Avena eriantha. The sequence goes on from CAJUXJ010000824.1 coordinate 72,178, forward strand.
ATAGAAGGTGGAGACTCAATATAATAGTGGAAGAAAGGCCTTCATAGAAGGAAGTAGGGATTCAAGTCTCATAAAGAGCTTCCAAAAATTATGGTACTTGTAGATTTCAGCTCTCATTGCCCCTATCATAAGCATCTTGAAGTGATTAAGGTTAAAGTGAACAAACTATGGTGTACATGCTTGACGAAGTATAAGTTAGAAATCTCATGTTCCTTGAATACGAGGGCCGCTCCTCATGCTACTCAAGTTTAGTCACCGGTAAGTTCTTGTCATCGTAAGTACATGTGTATCATGGAGAACTGCCAAGGGGGTACCCCTTGCCCGATGATACGGAAGAATCCCCATATCAAAATGACAAGCCAAGCAGACAACGAGCATCTCAGCAATCTTCTTATTTACCATGGGAATATGGTGCTTTTTTCTCTCTTTCCTCTTTTCATAATCTCTTTTTTTTTCTTTTTTCTCAATATAGGACTCTTTTTTTATAAGAAGAATGCTTCATAGACAGCTCATTATGGTTACGCCGCAGGTTTCCACCATGTCAGCATGGATTAGACCAACGGCCCAGGCGTTTCTCTAACACATATACATAACTCCATGGACTTACAAGCTCCCCTTTCATTTCACACCGACGACATCCATATACAAAAGAGCATGATATCAACTAGGTACAAGTACCAAGTGCAACGTTGAAAGCGTTCCCCATGACAGCATAGTTCTGCTAATTCCCAACAAATAAGTGCAAGCATATACAACATAAATGACACAATGGTTCAAGTTTATTAAGGGCAAGAAAAGTAAAGTGTGCCATCAAGTTCGTGAGAGCTTTAATCACTAGTTTTCTCATAACAAGTTTAATTCGGAAGGTAAACAAAAGCATGAATATACTTGGAATAGCAAAAGCTAGTAGGTAGGTATGGTGGACTCTTTGGAATAACTTGGTTTAAGGAGTTGGATGCATGAGTGGAACTCATACTTGGTTACGAAGGCTAGCAAAAGACTGGGAGCGACAAACTAAGAGAGCAATAATGGCCATAATCATGCAGAGCGGCAAAACATCATTGATCAAAGCATAAAGTGATACTACAAGTTGAAAACTAAAGGATCATAAAGGCTATGGTGACTTGGGATAGTCATAACATGGTGTGAGCATGCGCCAAGTCAACCCAGATAAAGCATCAAAGGAGAATACCACTATACTATGCTTTAATATGCTAAAACAACGCATGATTCATCCAAGGCACATTAAGCAATCTCAATTGTTTATATCAAGTCATGCTACAGCAAAGAATACTAAGCATAAATTCAAAACAATATCAAGCATGGCATGACAAAGCATAGGCCACAGTCAAAAACAAGCTCTCTTTACCACTTAAGCATTAACTTTCCTACTCTTTTCCAAACCAAACCAAACTACTTGAAAACCAATGTATGAAAGAGGGGGTCCAACCAATTTATTCAGCAAACTAAGAAAACCAAAACCAAAACGAAAAAGAAGACGCTCCAAGAACAACACAACTGTGAATGAAACAATAAAAATGAAGTGTTTGGAAGAAATCTGGAATTTATATTGATGAAGAAAGGGATGCCTTGGGCATCTCCAAGCTTTGACGCTTGTACTTCTTGGATATTTATTGGGTGAAATGTGTGGAATCCCCAAGCTTGAGCTTTAGTCCATCCTTCATCTCATTACTCATTCCTTCCATACACCTGAAAATTTTCCTTCATACAAAACTTCACACAATCTTTATTAGCAACATTAGTGCACTCAAGATAAATAAGTCCTAAGGTTCAGTTCTAACACCAAATAAACTTCCATTAGAACACTAGATACTGTAGAACTTCCCTCAAAAAGCTCAATTCCCCAAAAGAACTCAAGAAGGAACCAACAAGAAGCAAATGCAGGAAATGGCAGAAATCTGTCAAAACAGACCAGCAGGTAAAGACGAATTTTTTCGAAGACCTTCTGTTGCTCAAATCAAAAAGTGTTGAACTAACGAAAGTTAGATAACAACCTGGGGTATAAGAACAAAAATGCACGCCTCAAAACTATGTTTAGATATTTTACACGAATGTTTACGGTGAAGCACAGAAATCTGTTTCGGGACAGCAACTTTCCCAATCATTACTTCTCTCTCATTAGAGGTTACTCTTGGCACAAAAAGCAAATAAAAAGGATAAAGAGAGGTTATTACAGAGGTAATAACTTCCAAGACTCATATAAAACTTTTGGGTTATCTCCCAATAAGTACTTTTCTTTAACGCCTTTAAGATAGGCATAAGAAGCAAGAAAAAAATCAAGTGTTCTCAAATGAAGAAGCATTAAGACCAAATTTTCTTTTCATAGGAGAAGCAAAAGAAATATTTTCTTTTTTCTTAGGGAAGTGTTCTATATGTTTCTTGAGTGGGAGTTGATATTTAATGGTGCCTTCTTTCATATCAATGATGGCACCAACAGTTCTAAGAAAATGTCTTCCCAAAGTAATAGGACAAGAAGTATTGGATTCAACATCCAAAACATAGAAATCAACGGGAACATAGGCATTGTTAACCATAATAAGAACATCATTAAGACTCCCCATGAGTTTCTTTTTAGCATTATTATCAAGTGGGACATTCAAATAACAATCTTCAAGTGGAGGCAAATCAAGCATATCATAAATCCTTCTAGGCATAATAGAAACACTACTATCAAGATCACATAAAGCTTTGAAATCAAAGTCATTCACTTTCATATTAATGATGGGTTCGCAACCATCTTCTTGTTTTATAGGAATAGAAGCTTTATGTTTCATCTTTTCTTCTTTAATCTTTATGAGAGCATCAGTAATGTGTTTTGTAAAGGCCATGTTCATAGCACTAGCATTAGGACTTTTAGCAATCTTTTGTAGGAACTTAATAACTTTAGAGATATTGCAACCATCAAGATCAAAATCAAATTTATCATCTAAAGTAGTAGAACTATTACTAGCCTCAACACTCGTGGTGGTAATAGTAGAAACACTAATGTTTCTACTAATTTCATTTTCTCTCTCCCACTTAGCATGTAATTCAGCTAATAGTCTAACTTTTTCATCAATTCTTACTTGTATGGCATTAGTAGCTGCAAAGGGATTATCATTAGTTTCAGCTTTAGCCGCCATTTGATTCAAAAAAGATTGAGCTTCAGCCAAAGATGCCATATTTCTTTCAGCATTAGAGAGTTTTTCCTCAATAGTTTTATTGAAAGCAGTTTCCTTACTAATAAAGTCTTTAAGCATAACTTCAAGTTAAGAGGGTGCACTCCTATTATTGTTGTAGGAACTTCCATAAGCATTGCCATTGTTGGGAGGATATGGCTTATAATTCTTGTTACCAAAATTACTCCAATAAGCATTATTGCCAAAGTTGTTATTTCTTATGAAGTTCACATCAACTTGCTCTTCTTGAGCAACCAAAGAGGCTAAAGGAACATTATTTGGATCAACATGGGCTTTCCCATTAACAAGCATAGACATAATAATATCAATCTTATCACTCAAGGAGGAGGTTTCCTCAATAGAATTTACCTTCCTACCTTATGGATCACTCTTAGTATGCCATTCAGAATAATTAACCATCATATTGTCCAGAAGTTTTGTTGCGGCACCCAAAGTGATGGTCATAAAGGTACCTCCAGCAGCAGAATCCAAAAGTTTCCTTGAAGAATAGTTGAATCCTGCATAAAAAGTTTGGATGATCATCCAAGCAGTCAGTCCATGAGTGGGACAATTATTTACCAAAGATTTCATTCTTTCCCAAGCTTGAGCAACATGTTCATTATCAGATTGTTTAAACTTGATTATTTCACTTCTCATAGATATAATCTTAGCAGGAGGATAGTATTTTCCAATGAAAGCATCTTTGCACTTAGTCCAAGAATCAATAATATTCCTAGTTAAGGAATTCAACCATTCTTTAGCTTTTCCTCTCAAAGAGAAAGGAAACGATTTCAGCTTAATAATATCACCATCTATATCCCTATGCTTTTGCATCTCACAAAGTTCAACAAAATTATTTAGATGGGAAGCAACATCTTCATTACCAATACCAGAGAATTGTTCTCTCATAACAAGATTGAGCAAAGCAGGTTTTATCTCAAAGAAAGTAGCTTCAGGAACAGGTGGAGCAATAGGTGTGCTCATAAAATCATTGTTGTTGGTGCTAGTGAAGTCACACAATTTAGTGTTTTCAAGAGTAGTCATTTTTTTGGGTTTTCAAATAAGAAAGCAAACTAGTAAAACTATTTTGTGTGTGTTTTTTAAAACAAAACAAGCAAACAAAACAAAAAGAAACTAAGCAAAACAAAAATAACAAAGTAAAGAGATTGGTTACGAGGGACTCCCCTTGTGAATATGTCCTTGACTCCACGGCAACGGCGCCAGAAAAATGCTTGATGGCTCTGTGTATGGCGCCCAGAAAAGTGCTGGTGCGTGGTTGATGTAGAGCTCGTTGGTAACCCCAAGAGGAAGGTATGATGAGCACAGCAACAAGTTTCCCTCAGTTATGAAACCAAGGTTTAATCGAACCAGTAGGAGCAAGGAAACACTCCAAAAGTGTTAGTAGCTGAGCTTTGGCAGGGTACACTACCGGTGCTAGTAGCAACGTGGAGACCTACACAACACAACCACAGAACCTTGTCCCCAACTTGCGATGAGGTTGTCAATCTCACCGTGTTTTGCGGAAAAGAAAGGATTAAACGTATCGAATGGAAAGAAGTAAAAGTTTGCAAAAAGTAAACACAAAGCAGTAAACAGTTTATAGATTGTATGTAAAAGACAAGGACCAGGATCCATAGTTCACTAGAGGTGGCTCTCCTTAAGATAGATAACATGCTACGTAAACAAATTACAGCAGGGCAATTGACAAACATCGAGAAAGCAATACATGCATATACTAATCAGCTTGACTCCTTTGAGACTTGATTGGGCATTACAACATTATACATAGACCGCCATCCAACTGCATCTATGACTAATAATCCACCTTTAGGTTATCATACGAACCCCCTCCAGTATTAAGTTGCAAGCAATAGATTATTGCTTTACGAACTGCGTGTAAAGTACAAAATACGATTGTTCTATGAACAAAGGATTATTGTTTTCTCCCTAGTAGCAACATCACATCTAGTACCTTAGAGATTTCTGTCACTTCCATAGATTACCAGAGGCATGAATCCACTATCGAGCATAAATACTAACTCTTGGAGTTGCTAGCATCTACTTGGCCCAGATAGCTACTAACAACGGAAAGCATGCAAGATCACAAATAACAAAGAAATGATATAATCAATAATCAATCTGAAATAGCATCTCAATATCCATCGGATCCCCGCACACACAACATGAAGAATTACAAATAGATGATCTTGATCATGAACGGAGCTCACAAGATCTAGACATGAAAGCACAAAGGAGGAGAACCAACCATCTAGCTACTAAATGGATTCGTAGTCCAAGGATGAACTACTCACACATCACACCGGAGGCTTGCATGGTGATGAAGAAGGCCTCCAAGGTGAATTCCCCTCTCCGACAGGGTGCCGAGAAGACCTTCAGATCCCTCCCGATCTAGGGATGGAGATGGCGGCGGCTACAGACTCTTTTGTGGATTTTTTTCGGGCACTTAGGGTTTTCGTCCCGAGGGCATCTTATAGGCGGAAAGGGAGGCCGAGGGGGTGCGAGGGCTGGCCTCACCACCCCCTGGCGCGGGCCAGGCTGGGCCGCGCGACCAGGTGGTGTGGTGGCCCCCTGGCCCCTCTCCGTCTCGTACTCTGGCATCTGATGACTTCCAGAAAAATAGGCACTTTGGCTTTTGTCCCGTCCAATTCCGAGAATATTCTTTTTCTGACTTTTCTAGAACCAAAAATGGCAGAAAACAGGCAGCTGGCACTATGGCTCTTGTTAATAGGTTAGTCCAAGAAATCATATGAAAAGTACTCCAAAGTTGGAACAAAACACAAGAAAGTGGATAAAACCAAGCATGGAACATCAAAAATTATAGATACATTTGCAAAGTATCAGCTACAAACTCTTACGTGGATTTTTGATCGGGTACTTAGGGTTTCTGTATCAGAGGCATCTTATAGTCGGAAGGGGAGGCCGAGGGGGTGCATGGGCTGGCCACACCACCCCCCTGGTGCGGCCAGGCTTGGCCCGCGCGGCCAGGTGGTGTGGCCACCCCCTGGCGCCTCTCCGTCTCGTATTCTGGCTCCGTGTGTCCCTCGGTGAAAAACTGACTTTGGCTTTTGTCCCATCTAATTCCGAGAATATTCATTTTCTGACTTTTCTGGAACCAAAATAGCAGAAAACAGGCAGCTGGCACTGTGGCTCTTGTTAATAGGTTAGTCCAGGAAATCATATGAAAAGTACTCCAAAGTGTGGACAAAACATAAGAAAGTAGATAAAACCAAGCATGGAACATCAAAAATTATAGATACATTTGCAATGTATCAACATCCCCAAGCTTAACTCTTGCTCGTCCTCGAGTAGGTAAGTGATAAAAAGAAAGAATAATTTTTGAGGTGACATTCACCATCATAAACTTGATCAAAGTATTTGCAAAACATTCAAAGCTAGGATCATAGTACTTCAATCATAACATGAAAGACAAAGTTCTAGCAATAAGACATTGCAACTATGTTGCAACATGAAAAGGTACAAACAAAAGATTCATGAATAACAATCCTTTGCAAGATGTTTGTTTGTTTCACATAAAGAAAACATAGCATAGTACCACTCAGCTTGTCCCTCATAGAGTAGCAAAACATAAATACATAGGACACCTTCAAAGTTTATAAGAGTGACTAGATACAAATAGTTTAAAACAAGCAATATCAAGCTATGCATCAATCAACTACTCTTGGGACAATGCACATAGAACTAAGAATGGCCACTATGCTCTCAACGAAGGTGCATAAAGGTAGAAGGTGGAGACTCAATATATAAGTAGAAGAAAGGCCTTCATAGAAGGAAGCAGAGATTCAAGTTTCATAAAGAGCTTCCAAAAATTATGGTACTTATTAGCTTTCAGCTCTCATTGCCCCTATCATAAGAATCTTTAAGGTGATCAAGGTTAAAGTGACATAACTAAGAGGATATGCTTGACAAGTTATAATCCGAAATCTCATGCCCCTTACTTACGAAGACCAAACCTCATGCTACTCAACTTTAGTCACGAGTAAGCTCTTATCATTGTAAGTACATATGTATCATAAAGAACCGCCAACGGGGTACCCCTTACACATGATATAGGAGCTATCCCATAATCAAAATGACAAGGCAAGCAGACAATGAGCATCTCAGCGATCTTTTTATTTGCTATTTGCATAGGTTTTTATTGAGGATGCTTCATAGAGTGCTCATTATGGTGGTGCTCAAGTTTCCACCATGATTAGGCATGGCTTAGGCTAGCGGCCCAGGCGTTTCTCTAACACACATACAAACTCCATGATCTTACAAGTTCCAGTTCTATTTCACACCGCCGGGATTCATAAGCAAAAGAATATGATATCAACGGGGTACAAAGTACAAGTTCAATGTTGAAAGCGTTCCCCATGATACATGGTTTTGCTAATTTCAACTTATAAAGCACAAGCATATACGCAACAAAGAAGGACCCAATGGTTCAAGTTTATTAAATGCAAGAAAAGTGAAGTGTGCCATCAAGTTCGTGAGAGCTTTAATCACTAATTTTCACATAACAAGTTTAATTTAGAAGGTAGATAAAAACAAGAATATACTTGGAATAGCATATGCTAGTAGGTAGGTATGGTGGACTCTTTGGAATAACTTGGTTTAACGAGTTGGATGCATGAGTGGAACTCATACTTGGTTACGGAGGCTAGCAAAAGACTAGGAGTGACAAACTAAGAGAGCAATAATGGCCATAATCATGTAGAGCGACAAAACATCATTGATCAAAGCATAAAGTGATACTAAAAGTTGAAAACTAAAGGATCATCAAGGCTATGATGACTTTGGATAGTCATAACATGGTGTGAGCATGTTCCAAGTCAACCCAAATAAAGCATCAAAGGAGAATACCACTAAATTATGCTTTAATATGCTAAAACAACACATGATTCATCCAAAGCACATTAAGTAATATCAATATAACAAGTCATGCTACAGAAAATAATACTAAGCATAAAGCCAAAATAATATCATGCATGGCATGACAAAGCATAGGCCACAATCAAAAACAAGCTCTCTTTACCACTTAAGCATGAACTTTCCTACTCTTTTCCAATCTAAACCAAACTATTTGAAAACTAATGTATGAAAGAGGGGGTCCAACCAATTTATTAAGCAAACTAAGCAAACCAAGAAAAAGAAAAACCAAAACAAAAAAGAAAAATAAGCCGCTCCAAGAACAACACAACTGTGCATGAAACAATAAAAATGAAGCGTTTGGAAGAAACCTGGAATTTTTATTGATGAAGAGGGGGATGCCTTGGGCATCCCCAAGCTTTGACACTTGTACTTCTTGGATATTCTTGGGATGATACGCGTGGCATCCCCAATCTTGAGTTTTAGTCCATCCTTCATCTCATTACTCATTCCTTCCATACACCTAAAAATTTTCCTTCATACAAAACTTCACACAATCTTTATTAGCAACATTAGTGCACTCAAGATAATAGGTATTTAGGTTCAGTTATAACACCAATAAAACTTCCAATAAAACACAAGCTACTGTAGTACTTCCCTCAAAAAGCTCAGTTCTTCAAAAGAACTCAAAAAGGAACTAACAAGAAGCAAATGCAAATAATGGCAGAAATCTGTCAAAACAGACCAGCAGGCAAATACGAATTTTTTTGAAGACCTTCTGTTTCTCAAATAAAAAAGTGTTGAACTAAAGAAAGTTATATAACAAACTGGGGCAGAAGAAAAAAAATTCACGCCTCAAAAGTACGTACAGAGATTTTACACGAATTTTTATGGTGAAGCACAGAAATCTGTTTCGGGATAGCAATTTTCCCAATCATTACCTCTCTCATTAGAGGTTACTCTTGGCACAAAAATCAAATAAAAAGGATAAGGAGTGGTTATTACAGAGGTAATAACTTCCAAGAATCATCTAAAACTTTTTGGTTATCTCCCAATAAGTACTTTTCTTTAACGCCTTTAAGTTAGGCATAAGAAGCAAGAAAAAGAATCAAGTGTTCTCAAAGGAAGAAGCATTAAGAGCAAATTTTGTTTTCATAGGAGAAACAAAAGAAATCTTCTCTCTCTTCTTAGGGAAGTGTTCTATAACTTTCTTGAGTGGGAGTTGATATTTAATGGTGCCTTCTTTCATATCAATAATGGCACCAACCGTTCTAAGAAAAGGTTTTCCCAAAGTAATAGGACAAGAAGCATTGCATTCAACATCCAAAACATAGAAATCAACGGGGACATAGGTATTGTTAACCATAATAAGAACATCAGTAAGACTCCCCATGAGTTTCTTTGTAGCATTATCATCAATTGGGACATTCAAATAACAATCTTCAACTGGTGGCAAATCAAGCATATCATAAATCCTTCTAGGCATAATAGAAACACTACTATCAAGATCAACTAAAGCTTTAAAATCAAAATCATTCACTTTCATATTAATGATGGGTTCTCAACCATCATCTTGTTTTATAGGAATATAAGCTTTATGTTTCATCTTTTCTTCTTTAATCTTTATGAGAGCATCAGTAATGTTTTTTTGTAAAGGCCATGTTCATAGCACTAGCATTAGGACTTTTAGCAAGCTTTTATAGGAACTTAATAACTTCAGAGATATTGCAACCATCAAGATCAAAATCATATTTATCATCTAAAGTAGTAGAACTATTACTAGCTTCAACATTAGTGGTAGTGATAGTAGAAACACAAACGTTTCTAGCAAGTTCATCTTCTCTCTCCCACTTAGCACGCAATTCAGCTAATAGTCTAACATTTTTATCAATTCTAACTTGTATGGCATTAGTAGCAGCAAATGGATTATCAATAGTTTCAGGTTTAGCAGCCATTTTATTTAAAGAAGATTGAGCTTCAGCCAAAGATGCTATATTTCTTTCAGCATTAGAGAGTTTCTCTTCAATAGTTTTATTGAAAGCAGTTTGTTTACTAATGAAATCTTTAAGCATAACTTCAAGTTCAGAGGGAGCACTCCTATTATTGTTGTAGTAGTTTCCATAAGCATTACCATTGTTGGGAGGATATGGCTTATAATTGTTGTTACCAAAATTATTCCTGTAGGCATTGTTGCTAAAATTGGTATTTCTTATAAAGTTCACATCAACTTGCTCTTCTTGAGCAACCAAAGAGGCTAAGGGAACATTATTTGGATCAATATGAACCTTCCCATTAACAAGCATAGACATAATAATATCAATTTTATCACTCAAGGAGGAGGTTTCTTCAACATAATTTACCTTCTTATATTGTGGAGCTCTTTCAGTATGCCATTCAAAATAGTTAACCATCATATTATCTAGAAGCTTTGTTGCAGCACCCAAAGTAATGGTCATAAAGGTACCTCTAGCAGCAGAATCCAATAGGTTTCTTGAAGAATAGTTCAATCCTGCATAAGAGGTTTGGATGATCATCCAAGTAGTCAGTCCATGAGTGGGGCAATTCTTTACTAAAGATTTCATTCTTTCCCAAGCTTGAGCAACATGTTCATTATCAGATTGTTTAAACTTAGTTGTTTAAAGAGTATGTTGTTCAGGAACATGTGGAGCAATAGGTGTGCTCATAAAATCATTGTTGTTGGTGCTAGTGAAGTCACACAACTTAGTATTTTCAAGAGTAGTCATTTTTTTGTGTTTTTAATAAAGAAAGCAAACTAGTAAAACTAATTTTTTGTGTGTTTTTGATAAAGAAACAAGCAAACAAAGCAAAAAGAAACTAAGCAAAACAAAAATAACAAAGTAAAGAGATTGGTTATGAGGGACTCCCCTTGTGAAGATGTCCTTGACTCCCCGGCAACAGCGCCCGAAAATATGCTTGATGGCCCAAAATATATCAAGCTCGTTGGGGAACCCCAAGAGGAAGGTATGATGAGCACAGCAGCAAGTTTTCCCTCAGTACGAAACCAAGGTTATCAATCCAGTAGGAGTAAGGAAATACCCCAAAGGTGTTGCTAGCTCAGCCTTGGTAGGGCACACTACCGGTGCCAGTAGCAACGTGGAGACCTGCACAACACAACCACAGAACTTTGCCCCCAACTTGCGATAAGGTTGTCAATCTCACCGGTTTTGCTGAAAACAAAGGATTAAACGTATCGAATGGGAGAAAGTAATAGTTTGCAGAAAGTAAACACAAAGAAGTAAACAGTTGATTGTATATTGATGTAAAAGAAAGGACCAGGGTCCATAGTTCACTAGAGGTGGCTCTCCTTATGATAGATAACATGTTGGGTGTACAAATTATAGCGGGGCAATTGACAAACATCGAGAAAGCAATCATGCATATACTAATCATCTTGACTCCTTTGAGATTCGATTGCGCATTACAACATTATACATAGACCGCCATCCAACTTCATCTATGACTAATAATCCACCTTCAGGTTATCATCCGAACCCCCTCTAGTATTAAGTTGCAAGAAACAGATAATTGCATTATGAATTGTGTGTAAAGTAAACAATACGATTGTTCTATGAACAAAGGACTGTTGTTTCCTCCCTAGTAGCAACAACACATCTAGTACCTTAGAGATTTCTGTCACTTCCCCAGATTACAAGAGGCATGAACCCACTATCGAGCATAAATACTAACTCTTGGAGTTGCTAGCATCTACTTGGCCAAGATAGCTACTAACAACAAAAAGCATGCAAGATCACAAATAACAAAGACATGATAGAATCAATAATCAATCTGAAATAGCATCTCAATATCCATCAGATCCCCGCAAACATAACATGCAGAATTACAAATAGATGATCTTGATCATGAACGGAGCTCACAAGATCTACACATGATAGAACAAATTAGGAGAACCAGCCATCTAGCTACTACATGGACCCGTAGTCCAGAGATGAACTACTCACGCATCACACCGGAGGCTTGCATGATGATGAAGAAGGACTCCAGGGTGAAATCCCCTCTCCGGCAGGGTGCCGGGAAGAGCATCAGATCCCTCCCGATCTAGGGATGGAGACGTGGGCGGCTACAAACTCTTTCGTGGATTTTTGATCGAGTACTTAGGGTTTCTTTATCGGAGGCATCTTATAGTCGGAAGGGGAGGCCGAAGGGGTGCCTGGGATGGACACACCACCCCCAGGCGTGGCCAGGCCTAGCCCGCGCGGCTAGCTGGTGTGGCCGCCCCTAGCGCCTCTCCGTCTCGTATTCTGGCTCTGTGTCCCTCGGTGAAAAACTGACTTTGGCTTTTGTCCCGTCCAATTCCGAGAATATTCATTTTCTGACTTTCCTGGAACCAAAAACAGCAGAAAACAGGCAGCTGGCACTATGGCTCTTGTTAATAGGTTAGTCCAAGAATTCATATGAAAAGTACTCCAAAGTGTGGACAAAACATAAGAAAGTAGATAAAACCAAGCATGGAACATCAAAAATTATAGATACATTTGCAATGTATCATGGATCCATAGGTGGTCTATGAAAATAACACACATGTAATGAACTCTGTTGGATCCATATGTGGTCTATGAAAAGAACATACATGTAATGACTCTAGTTATGGTCTGTGAAAAGAACACACATGCAATGACACTAGGGGATCCATAGGTGGTTTGTGAAAAGAACACACATGCAATGAACTCTGGTGGATCCATATGTGGTCTATGAAAAGAACATACATGCAATGAACTCTGGTGGATCCATAGGTGGTTTGTGAGAAGAACACACATGCAATGAAACTAGTGGATCCATATGTGGTTTGTGAAAATAACATACATGCAATGACTCTAGCCGTGGTTAATGAAAAGAACTCACATGCAATGACACTGGTGGATCCATATGTGTTTTGTGAGAAGAACACACATGCAATGACACTTGTGGATCCATATGTGGTCTGTGAGAAGAACACACATGGAAGGACACTGGTGGATCCATAGGTGGTTTGTGAAAAGAACACACATGCATGAACTATAGTGGATCCATATGTGGTATGTTAAAAGAACAGACATGGATTAAACTCTGGTAGATCCATATGTGGTCTATGAAAAGAACAGACATGCAATTACACTGGTGGATCCTTATGTCGTTTGTGAGAAGAACATGCATGCAATGACTCTAACTGTGGTTAATGAAAAGAACACAAATGCAATGAACTATGGTGGATATATATGTGGTATGTTAAAAGAAAAGACATACGATGAACTCTAGTTAATCCATATGTGGTCTATGAAAAGAACGCACATGCAATGAACTCTGGTGTATCCATAGGTGGTCTGTGAAAAGAACACACATGCAATGAACTTTGGTGGATCCATATATGGTCTGTCAAAAGAAAGGACATGTAATGAACTCTGGTGGATCCATATGTGGTCTGTGAAAAGAACACACATGGAATGAACTTTGGTTTATCCATAGGTGGTATGTGAAAAGAACAGACATGAAATGAACTCTGGTGGATCCATAGGTGGTTTGTGAGAAGAACACACATGCATTGATACTTGTGGATCAATATGTGTTTTGTGAGAAGAACATACATGTAATGACTCTAGCTATGGTTAATGAAAAGCACACACAAGAAATGAACTATGGTGGATCCATATGTGGTCTGTTAAAAGAACAGACATGCAATGAACTATGGTGGATCCATATGTGTTCTATGAAAATAACACACATGCAATCAACTCTGGTGGATCCATAGGTGGTATGTGAATAGAACATACATGCAATGAACTCTGTTTGATCCATATGTGGTCTATGAAAAGAACATACATGTAATGACTCTAGTGGATCCATATGTGGTCTATGAAAAGAACACACATGCAATGAACTCTGGTGGATCCATAGGTGGTTCATGAAAAGAACACACATGCAATGACACTGGTGCATCCATATGTGGTTTGTGAGAAGAACAAACATGCAAGGACACTGGTGGATCCATATGTGGTTAATGAAAAGAACACACATGCAATGACACTGGTGGATCCATAGGTGGTCTGTGAAAAGAACACACATTCAATGAACTCTAGTGGATCCATATGTGGTTTGTGAAAAGAACACACATGCAATGAACTCTGGTGGATCCCTATGTGGTATATAAAAAGAACTGACATGCAATGAACTCTGGTGGATCTATATGTGGTCTATGAAAATAACACACATGCAATGAACTCTGGTGGATCCATAGGTGGTCTGTGAAAAGAACACACATGCAATGAACTATATTGGATCCATATGTGGTCTATGAAAAGAACATACATGCAATGACTCAAGTTATGGTCTGTCAAAAGAACAGACATGCAATGACACTAGGGGATCCATAGGTTGTTTGTGAAAAGAACAAACATGCAACGAACTCTGGTGGATCCATATGTGTTCTGTGAGAAGAACACACATGCAATTACACTGTTGGATCCATAGGTGGTTTGTGAAAAGAACACACATGCAATGAGCTCTGGTGGATCCATATGTGGTCTGTTAAAAGAACAAACATGCAATGAACTCTGGTGGATCCATATGTTGTCCGTGAAAAGAATAGACATGCAATGAACTCTGGTGGATCCATAGGTAGCTTGTGAAAAGAACTCACATGCAATGAACTCTGGTGAATCCATATGTGGTCTATAAAAAGAACAGACATGCAATGAACTCTGTTGGATCCATATGTGGTTTGTGAAAAGAACACACATGCAATGACTCTAGCTGTGGTTTGTGAAAAGAACAGACATGCAATGAACTCTGGTGGATCCATAGGTGGTCTGTGAAAAGAACAGACATGCAATGAACTCTGGTGGATCCATATGTGGTCTATGAAAAGAACACACATGAAATGAACTCTGGTGGATCCATAGGTGGTCTGTGAAAAGAACACACATGCAATGACACTGGTGGATCCATATGTGGTTTGTGAGAAGAACAAACATGCAAGGACACTGGTGGATCCATATGTGGTTAATGAAAAGAACACACATGCAATGACACTGGTGGATCCATAGGTGGTCTGTGAAAAGAACACACATTCAATGAACTCCAGAGGATCCATATGTGGTTTGTGAAAAGAACACACATGCAATGAACTCTGGTGGATCCCTATGTGGTATATAAAAAGAACTGACATGCAATGAACTCTGGTGGATCTATATGTGGTCTATGAAAATAACACACATGTAATGAACTCTGGTGGATCCATAGGTGGTCTGTGAAAAGAACACACATGCAATGAACTCTATTGGATCCATATGTTGTCTATGAAAAGAACATACATGCAATGACTCAAGTTATTGTCTCTGAAAAGAACAGACATGCAATGACACTAGGGGATCCATAGGTTGTTTGTGAAAAGAACAAACATGCAATGAACTCTGGTGGATCCATATGTGTTCTGTGAGAAGAACACACATGCAATGACACTGTTGGATCCATAGGTGGTTTGTGAAAAGAACACACATGCAATGAGCTCTGGTGGATCCATATGTGGTCTGTTAAAAGAACAAACATGCAATGAACTCTGGTGGATCCATATGTTGTCCGTGAAAAGAACAGACATGCAATGAACTCTGGTGGATCCATAGGTAGCTTGTGAAAAGAACTCACATGCAATGAACTCTGGTGAATCCATATGTGGTCTATGAAAAGAACAGACATGCAATGAACTCTGTTGAATCCATATGTGGTTTGTGAAAAGAACACACATGCAATGACTCTAGCTGTGGTTTGTGAAAAGAACAGACATGCAATGAACTCTGGTGGATCCATAGGTGGTCTGTGAAAAGAACAGACATGCAATGAACTCTGGTGGATCCATATGTGGTCTATGAAAAGAACACACATGCAATGAACTCTGGTGGATCCATAGGTGGTCTGTGAGAAGAAGACACATCCAATGACACTGGTGGATTTATACGTGGTTTGTGAGAAGAACAAACATGCAAGGACACTGGTAGATCCATATGTGGTTAATGAAAAGAACACACATGCAATAGCACTGGTCGATCCATTGGTGGTTTGTGAAAAGATCACACATGCAATGAACTCTAGTGGATCCATATGTGGTCTGTGAAAAGAACATACATGCAATGAACTCTGGTGGATCCCTATGTGGTCTATGAAAAGAACACACATGCAATGAACTCTGGTGGATCCATAGGTGGTATGTGAAAAGGACACACGTGCAATGAATTCTATTGGATCCATATGTGGTCTATGAAAAGAACGTACATGCAATGACTCTAGTTGTGGTCTATGAAAAGAACACACATGTAATGAACTCTGGTGGATCCATATGTGGTCTATGAAAAGAACACACATGCAATGAACTCTAGTGGATCCATAGGTGGTCTTGAAAAGAACACACATGCAATAAACTCTGTTGAATCCATATGTGGTCTATGAAAAGAACGTAAATGCAGTGAACTCTGCTGGATCCATAGGTGGTTTGTGAGAATAACACACATGCAATGACACTGGTGGATCCATAGGTGGTTTGTGAAAAGAACATACATGCAATGAACTCTGGTGGATCCATATATGGTCTGTTAAAAGAACAAACATGCAATGAACTCTGGTGGATCCAAATGTTGTCCGTGAAAAGAACAGACATGCAATGAACTCTGGTGGATCCATAGGTGGCTTGTGAAAAGAACACACATGCAATGAACTCTGGTGAATCCATATGTGCTTTATGAAAAGAATAGACATGCAATGAACTCAATTGAATCCATATGTGGTTTGTGAAAAGAACACACATGCAATGACTCTAGCTATGGTTTGTGAAAAGAACACACATGCAATGAACTCTAGTTGATCCATAGGTGGTTCGTGAAAAGAACAGACATGCAATGAACTCTGGTGGATCCATATGTGGTCTATGGAAAGAACACACATGCAATGAACTCTGGTGGATACATGGGTGGTCTGTGAAAAGAACTCACATGCAATGACACTGGTGGAACAATATGTGTTTTGTGAGAAGAACATACATGCAAGGACTCTAGCTATGGTTAATGAAAAGAACACACATGCAATGAACTCTGGTTTATCCATATGTGGTTTGTTAAAAGAACAGACATGCAATGAACTCTAGTGGATCCTTATGTGGTCTATGAAAGAAACACACATGCAATGCACACTGGTGTATCCATAGCTATTCAGTGAAAAGAACACACATGCAATGAAGTCTGGTGGATGCATATGTGGTCTGCTAAAAGAACAGACATGAAATGAACTCTGGTGGATCCATATGTGGTCTATGAAAAGAACACACATGTAATGAACTCTGGTGGATCCATAGGTGGTCTGTGAAAAGAACACACATGCAATGACACTAGTGTATCCATATGTTGTTTGTGAGAAGAACACACATGTAAGGACACTGGTGGATCCATATGTGGTTAATAAAAAGAACACACGTGCAATTACACTAGTGGATCCCTAAGTGGTTTGTGAAAAGAACACAGATGCAATGAACTCTAGTAGATCCATAGGAGGTCTGTGAAAAGAACAGAGATGCAATGAACTCTGGTGGATCCATATGTGGTCTATGAAAAGAACACACATGCAATGAACTCTGGTGGATCCATAGGACGTCTGTGAAAAGAACACACATGCAATGACACTGGTGGATCAATATGTGTTTTGTGAGAAGAACATGCATGCAATGACTCTAGCTATGGTTAATGAAAAGAACACACATGCAGTGAACTCTGGTGTATCCATATGTGGTCTGTTAAAAGAACAGACATGCAATGGACTCTAGTGGATCCATATATGGTCTATGAAAAGAACACACATGCAATGAACTCTGGTGGATCCATAGGTGGTTTGTGAAAAGAACACACATGCAATGAACTCTGGTGGATCCATATGTGGTCTGTGAAAAGAACAGACATGCAATGAACTTTGGTGGATCCATATGTGGTCTATGAAAAGAACACACATGCAATGAACTCTGGTGGATCCATAGGTGGTATATGAAAAGAACACACATGCAATGAACTCTGGTGGATCCATAGGTGGTATGTGAAAAGGACACACATGCAATGAACTCTATTGGATCCATATGAGGTCTATCAAAGTAACGTACATGCAATGACTCTAGTTGTGGTCTATGAAAAGAACACACATCCATTGAACTCTGGTGGATCCATATGTGGTCTATGAAAAGAAAACACTTGCAATGAACTCTAGTGGATCCATAGGTGGTCTTGAAAAGAACACACATGCAATAAACTCTATTGAATCCATATGTGGTCTATGATAAGAACGTAAATGCAGTGAACTCTGGTGGATCCATAGGTGGTTTGTGTGAAGAACACACATGCAATGACACTGGTGGATCCATATGTGGTTTGTGAAAAGAACATACATGCAATGACTCTAGTTGTGGTTAATGAAAAGAACACACATGCAATGACACTGGTGGATCCATATGTGATTTGTGAGAAGAACACACATGCAAGGACACTAGTGGATCCATATGTGGTTAATGAAAAGAACACACATGCAATGACACTTGTGGATCCATAGGTGGTCTGTGAAAAGAACACATATGCTATGAACTCTGGTGGATCCATATGTGGTTTGTGAAAAGAACACACATGCAATGAACTCTGGCGGATCCATATGTGGTCTGTGAAAAGAATAGACATGCAATGAACTCTGTGGATCCATATGTGGTCTATGAAAAGAACACACATGGAATGAACTCTGGTGGATCCATAGGTGGTCTGTGAAATGAACACACATGCAATGAACTCTGTTGGATCCATATGTGTTCTATGAAAAGAACATACATGCAATGACTCTAGTTATGGTCTGTGAAAAGAACACACATGCAATGACACTAGGGGATCCATAGGTGGTTTGTGAAAAGAACCCACATGCAATGAACTCTGCGGGATCCATATGTGGTCTATGAAAAGAACATACATGCAATGAACTCTGGTGGATCCATAGGTGGTTTGTGAGAATAACACACATGCAATGACACTTGTGGATCTAAATGTGGTTTGTCAAAAGAACATACATGCAATGACTCTAGCTATGGTTAACGAAAATAACTCACATGCAATGACACTGGTGGATCCATATGTGGTTTGTGAGGAGAACACACATGCAATGACACTAGTGGATCTATATGTAGTCTATTAGAAGAACACCCTTGCAATGACACTGGTGGATCCATAGGTGTTTGTGAGACGAACACACATGCATGAACTCTGGTGGATCCATAGGTGGTCTACGAAAATAACACACATGCAATGAACTCTGGTGGATCCATATGTGGTGTCTGAAAAGAACACACATAAAATGAACTTTGGTGGATCCATATGTGGTCAGTGAAAAGAATAGACATGTAATTAACTCTGGTAGATCCATATGTGGTCTATGAAAAGAACACACATCTAATGAACTCTGGTGGATCCATCGGTGCTCTGTGAAAAGAACACAAATGCAATGAACTCTATTGGATCAATATGTGGTCTATGAAAAGAACATACATGCAATGACTCTAGTTGTGGTCTATGAAAAGAACACACATGCAATGACACTAGGGGATCCATAGGTGGTTTGTGAAAAGAACGTACATGCAATCAACTCTGGTGGATCCGTACGTGGTATATGAAAAGAATATACATGCAATGAACTCTGGTGGATCCATCGGTGGTTTGTGAGAAGAACACACATGCAATGGCACTGGTGGATCCTTATGTGGTTTGTGAGAAGAGCATACATGCAATGACTCTAACTTTGGTTAATGAAAATAACACACATGCAATGAACTCTGGTGGATCCATATGTGGTCTGTTAAAAGAATAGACATGCAATGAACTCTAGTGGATCCATATGTGGTCTATGAAAAGAACAAACATGCAATGAACTGTGGTGGATCGAGAGGTGGTCTGTGAAAAGAACACACATGCAATGAACTCTGGTGGATCCATATATGTATATCAAATGCGGACATGCAATGAACTCTAGTGGATCCATATGTGGTCTGTCAAAAGAACATACATGCAATTAACTCTGGTAGATCCATATGTGGTCTATGAAAAGAACACACATGCAATGAACTCTGGTGGATCCATAGGTGGTCTGTGAGAAGAAGACACATGCAATGACACTGGTGGATTTATATGTGGTTTGTGAGAAGAACAAACATGCAAGGACACTGGTAGATCCATATGTGGTTAATGAAAAGAACACACATGCAATAGCACTGGTCGATCCATTGGTGGTTTGTGAAAAGATCACACATGCAATGAACTCTAGTGGATCCATATGTGGTCTGTGAAAAGAACATACATGCAATGAACTCTGGTGGATCCCTATGTGGTCTATGAAAAGAACACACATGCAATGAACTCTGGTGGATCCATAGGTGGTATATGAAAAGAACACACATGCAATGAACTCTGGTGGATCCATAGGTGGTATGTGAAAAGGACACACGTGCAATGAATTCTATTGGATCCATATGTGGTCTATGAAAAGAACGTACATGCAATGACTCTAGTTGTGGTCTATGAAAAGAACACACATGTAATGAACTCTGGTGGATCCATATGTGGTCTATGAAAAGAACACACATGCAATGAACTCTAGTGGATCCATAGGTGGTCTTGAAAAGAACACACATGCAATAAACTCTGTTGAATCCATATGTGGTCTATGAAAAGAACGTAAATGCAGTGAACTCTGCTGGATCCATAGGTGGTTTGTGAGAATAACACACATGCAATGACACTGGTGGATCCATAGGTGGTTTGTGAAAAGAACATACATGCAATGAACTCTGGTGGATCCATATATGGTCTGTTAAAAGAACAAACATGCAATGAACTCTGGTGGATCCAAATGTTGTCCGTGAAAAGAACAGACATGCAATGAACTCTGGTGGATCCATAGGTGGCTTGTGAAAAGAACACACATGCAATGAACTCTGGTGAATCCATATGTGGTTTATGAAAAGAATAGACATGCAATGAACTCTATTGAATCCATATGTGGTTTGTGAAAATAACACACATGCAATGACTCTAGCTATGGTTTGTGAAAAGAACACACATGCAATGAACTCTAGTGGATCAATAGGTGGTTCGTGAAAAGAACAGACATGCAATGAACTCTGGTGGATCCATATGTGGTCTATGGAAAGAACACACATGCAATGAACTCTGGTGGATACATGGGTGGTCTGTGAAAAGAACTCACATGCAATGACACTGGTGGATCAATATGTGTTTTGTGAGAAGAACATACATGCAAGGACTCTAGCTATGGTTAATGAAAAGAACAGACATGCAATGAACTGTGGTTTATCCATATGTGGTTTGTTAAAAGAACAGACATGCAATGAACTCTAGTGGATCCTTATGTGGTCTATGAAAGAAACACACATGCAATGCACACTGGTGTATCCATAGCTGGTCTGTGAAAAGAACACACAAGCAATGAACTCTGGTGGATGCATATGTGGTCTGCTAAAAGAACAGACATGAAATGAACTCTGGTGGATCCATATGTGGTCTATGAAAAGAACACACATGTAATGAACTCTGGTGGATCCATAGGTGGTCTGTGAAAAGAACACACATGCAATGACACTAGTGTATCCATATGTGGTTTGTGAGAAGAACACACATGTAAGGACACTGGTGGATCCATATGTGGTTAATAAAAAGAACACACGTGCAATTACACTAGTGGATCCCTAAGTGGTTTGTGAAAAGAACACACATGCAATGAACTCTAGTGGATCCATAGGAGGTCTGTGAAAAGAACAGACATGCAATGAACTCTGGTGGATCCATATGTGGTCTATGAAAAGAACACACATGCAATGAACTCTGGTGGATCCATAGGACGTCTGTGAAAAGAACACACATGCAATGACACTGGTGGATCAATATGTGTTTTGTGAGAAGAACATGCATGCAATGACTCTAGCTATGGTTAATGAAAAGAACACACATGCAGTGAACTCTGGTGTATCCATATGTGGTCTGTTAAAAGAACAGACATGCAATGGACTCTAGTGGATCCATATATGGTCTATGAAAAGAACACACATGCAATGAACTCTGGTGGATCCATAGGTGGTTTGTGAAAAGAACACACATGCAATGAACTCTGGTGGATCCATATGTGGTCTGTGAAAAGAACAGACATGCAATGAACTTTGGTGGATCCATATGTGGTCTATGAAAAGAACACACATGCAATGAACTCTGGTGGATCCATAGGTGGTATATGAAAAGAACACACATGCAATGAACTCTGGTGGATCCATAGGTGGTATGTGAAAATGACACACATGCAATGAACTCTATTGGATCCATATGAGGTCTATGAAAGGAACGTACATGCAATGACTCTAGTTGTGGTCTATGAAAAGAACACACATCCATTGAACTCTGGTGGATCCATATGTGGTCTATGAAAAGAAAACACTTGCAATGAACTCTAGTGGATCCATAGGTGGTCTTGAAAAGAACACACATGCAATAAACTCTATTGAATCCATATGTGGTCTATGATAAGAACGTAAATGCAGTGAACTCTGGTGGATCCATAGGTGGTTTGTGTGAAGAACACACATGCAATGACACTGGTGGATCCATATGTGGTTTGTGAAAAGAACATACATGCAATGACTCTAGTTGTGGTTAATGAAAAGAACACACATGCAATGACACTGGTGGATCCATATGTGATTTGTGAGAAGAACACACATGCAAGGACACTAGTGGATCCATATGTGGTTAATGAAAAGAACACACATGGAATGACACTTGTGGATCCATAGGTGGTCTGTGAAAAGAACACATATGCAATGAACTCTGGTGGATCCATATGTGGTTTGTGAAAAGAACACACATGCAATGAACTCTGGTGGATCCATATGTGGTCTGTGAAAAGAATAGACATGCAATGAACTCTGTGGATCCATATGTGGTCTATGAAAAGAACACACATGGAATGAACTCTGGTGGATCCATAGGTGGTCTGTGAAATGAACACACATGCAATGAACTCTGTTGGATCCATATGTGTTCTATGAAAAGAACATACATGCAATGACTCTAGTTATGGTCTGTGAAAAGAACGCACATGCAATGACACTAGGGGATCCATAGGTGGTTTGTGAAAAGAACCCACATGCAATGAACTCTGGTGGATCCATATGTGGTCTATGAAAAGAACATACATGCAATGAACTCTGGTGGATCCATAGGTGGTTTGTGAGAATAACACACATGCAATGACACTTGTGGATCTAAATGTGGTTTGTCAAAAGAACATACATGCAATGACTCTAGCTATGGTTAACGAAAATAACTCACATGCAATGACACTGGTGGATCCATATGTGGTTTGTGAGGAGAACACACATGCAATGACACTAGTGGATCTATATGTAGTCTATTAGAAGAACACCCTTGCAATGACACTGGTGGATCCATAGGTGTTTGTGAGACGAACACACATGCATGAACTCTGGTGGATCCATAGGTGGTCTACGAAAATAACACACATGCAATGAACTCTGGTGGATCCATATGTGGTGTCTGAAAAGAACACACATAAAATGAACTTTGGTGGATCCATATGTGGTCAGTGAAAAGAATAGACATGTAATTAACTCTGGTAGATCCATATGTGGTCTATGAAAAGAACACACATCTAATGAACTCTGGTGGATCCATCGGTGCTCTGTGAAAAGAACACAAATGCAATGAACTCTATTGGATCAATATGTGGTCTATGAAAAGAACATACATGCAATGACTCTAGTTGTGGTCTATGAAAAGAACACACATGCAATGACACTAGGGGATACATAGGTGGTTTGTGAAAAGAACGTACATGCAATCAACTCTGGTGGATCCGTACGTGGTATATGAAAAGAATATACATGCAATGAACTCTGGTGGATCCATCGGTGGTTTGTGAGAAGAACACACATGCAATGGCACTGGTGGATCCTTATGTGGTTTGTGAGAAGAGCATACATGCAATGACTCTAACTTTGGTTAATGAAAATAACACACATGCAATGAACTCTGGTGGATCCATATGTGGTCTGTTAAAAGAATAGACATGCAATGAACTCTAGTGGATCCATATGTGGTCTGTGAAAAGAACAGACATGCAATGAACTTTGGTGGATCCATATGTGGTCTATGAAAAGAACACACATGCAATGAACTCTGGTGGATCCATAGGTGGTATATGAAAAGAACACACATGCAATGAACTCTGGTGGATCCATAGGTGGTATGTGAAAATGACACACATGCAATGAACTCTATTGGATCCATATGAGGTCTATGAAAGGAACGTACATGCAATGACTCTAGTTGTGGTCTATGAAAAGAACACACATCCATTGAACTCTGGTGGATCCATATGTGGTCTATGAAAAGAAAACACTTGCAATGAACTCTAGTGGATCCATAGGTGGTCTTGAAAAGAACACACATGCAATAAACTCTATTGAATCCATATGTGGTCTATGATAAGAACGTAAATGCAGTGAACTCTGGTGGATCCATAGGTGGTTTGTGTGAAGAACACACATGCAATGACACTGGTGGATCCATATGTGGTTTGTGAAAAGAACATACATGCAATGACTCTAGTTGTGGTTAATGAAAAGAACACACATGCAATGACACTGGTGGATCCATATGTGATTTGTGAGAAGAACACACATGCAAGGACACTAGTGGATCCATATGTGGTTAATGAAAAGAACACACATGCAATGACACTTGTGGATCCATAGGTGGTCTGTGAAAAGAACACATAGGCAATGAACTCTGGTGGATCCATATGTGGTTTGTGAAAAGAACACACATGCAATGAACTCTGGTGGATCCATATGTGGTCTGTGAAAAGAATAGACATGCAATGAACTCTGTGGATCCATATGTGGTCTATGAAAAGAACACACATGGAATGAACTCTGGTGGATCCATAGGTGGTCTGTGAAATGAACACACATGCAATGAACTCTGTTGGATCCATATGTGTTCTATGAAAAGAACATACATGCAATGACTCTAGTTATGGTCTGTGAAAAGAACACACATGCAATGACACTAGGGGATCCATAGGTGGTTTGTGAAAAGAACCCACATGCAATGAACTCTGCGGGATCCATATGTGGTCTATGAAAAGAACATACATGCAATGAACTCTGGTGGATCCATAGGTGGTTTGTGAGAATAACACACATGCAATGACACTTGTGGATCTAAATGTGGTTTGTCAAAAGAACATACATGCAATGACTCTAGCTATGGTTAACGAAAATAACTCACATGCAATGACACTGGTGGATCCATATGTGGTTTGTGAGGAGAACACACATGCAATGACACTAGTGGATCTATATGTAGTCTATTAGAAGAACACCCTTGCAATGACACTGGTGGATCCATAGGTGTTTGTGAGACGAACACACATGCATGAACTCTGGTGGATCCATAGGTGGTCTACGAAAATAACACACATGCAATGAACTCTGGTGGATCCATATGTGGTGTCTGAAAAGAACACACATAAAATGAACTTTGGTGGATCCATATGTGGTCAGTGAAAAGAATAGACATGTAATTAACTCTGGTAGATCCATATGTGGTCTATGAAAAGAACACACATCTAATGAACTCTGGTGGATCCATCGGTGCTCTGTGAAAAGAACACAAATGCAATGAACTCTATTGGATCAATATGTGGTCTATGAAAAGAACATACATGCAATGACTCTAGTTGTGGTCTATGAAAAGAACACACATGCAATGACACTAGGGGATCCATAGGTGGTTTGTGAAAAGAACGTACATGCAATCAACTCTGGTGGATCCGTACGTGGTATATGAAAAGAATATACATGCAATGAACTCTGGTGGATCCATCGGTGGTTTGTGAGAAGAACACACATGCAATGGCACTGGTGGATCCTTATGTGGTTTGTGAGAAGAGCATACATGCAATGACTCTAACTTTGGTTAATGAAAATAACACACATGCAATGAACTCTGGTGGATCCATATGTGGTCTGTTAAAAGAATAGACATGCAATGAACTCTAGTGGATCCATATGTGGTCTATGAAAAGAACAAACATGCAATGAACTGTGGTGGATCGAGAGGTGGTCTGTGAAAAGAACACACATGCAATGAACTCTGGTGGATCCATATATGTATATCAAATGCGGACATGCAATGAACTCTAGTGGATCCATATGTGGTCTGTCAAAAGAACATACATGCAATTAACTCTGGTAGATCCATATGTGGTCTATGAAAAGAACACACATGCAATGAACTCTGGTGGATCCATAGGTGGTCTGTGAGAAGAAGACACATGCAATGACACTGGTGGATTTATATGTGGTTTGTGAGAAGAACAAACATGCAAGGACACTGGTAGATCCATATGTGGTTAATGAAAAGAACACACATGCAATAGCACTGGTCGATCCATTGGTGGTTTGTGAAAAGATCACACATGCAATGAACTCTAGTGGATCCATATGTGGTCTGTGAAAAGAACATACATGCAATGAACTCTGGTGGATCCCTATGTGGTCTATGAAAAGAACACACATGCAATGAACTCTGGTGGATCCATAGGTGGTATATGAAAAGAACACACATGCAATGAACTCTGGTGGATCCATAGGTGGTATGTGAAAAGGACACACGTGCAATGAATTCTATTGGATCCATATGTGGTCTATGAAAAGAACGTACATGCAATGACTCTAGTTGTGGTCTATGAAAAGAACACACATGTAATGAACTCTGGTGGATCCATATGTGGTCTATGAAAAGAACACACATGCAATGAACTCTAGTGGATCCATAGGTGGTCTTGAAAAGAACACACATGCAATAAACTCTGTTGAATCCATATGTGGTCTATGAAAAGAACGTAAATGCAGTGAACTCTGCTGGATCCATAGGTGGTTTGTGAGAATAACACACATGCAATGACACTGGTGGATCCATAGGTGGTTTGTGAAAAGAACATACATGCAATGAACTCTGGTGGATCCATATATGGTCTGTTAAAAGAACAAACATGCAATGAACTCTGGTGGATCCAAATGTTGTCCGTGAAAAGAACAGACATGCAATGAACTCTGGTGGATCCATAGGTGGCTTGTGAAAAGAACACACATGCAATGAACTCTGGTGAATCCATATGTGGTTTATGAAAAGAATAGACATGCAATGAACTCTATTGAATCCATATGTGGTTTGTGAAAATAACACACATGCAATGACTCTAGCTATGGTTTGTGAAAAGAACACACATGCAATGAACTCTAGTGGATCAATAGGTGGTTCGTGAAAAGAACAGACATGCAATGAACTCTGGTGGATCCATATGTGGTCTATGGAAAGAACACACATGCAATGAACTCTGGTGGATACATGGGTGGTCTGTGAAAAGAACTCACATGCAATGACACTGGTGGATCAATATGTGTTTTGTGAGAAGAACATACATGCAAGGACTCTAGCTATGGTTAATGAAAAGAACAGACATGCAATGAACTGTGGTTTATCCATATGTGGTTTGTTAAAAGAACAGACATGCAATGAACTCTAGTGGATCCTTATGTGGTCTATGAAAGAAACACACATGCAATGCACACTGGTGTATCCATAGCTGGTCTGTGAAAAGAACACACAAGCAATGAACTCTGGTGGATGCATATGTGGTCTGCTAAAAGAACAGACATGAAATGAACTCTGGTGGATCCATATGTGGTCTATGAAAAGAACACACATGTAATGAACTCTGGTGGATCCATAGGTGGTCTGTGAAAAGAACACACATGCAATGACACTAGTGTATCCATATGTGGTTTGTGAGAAGAACACACATGTAAGGACACTGGTGGATCCATATGTGGTTAATAAAAAGAACACACGTGCAATTACACTAGTGGATCCCTAAGTGGTTTGTGAAAAGAACACACATGCAATGAACTCTAGTGGATCCATAGGAGGTCTGTGAAAAGAACAGACATGCAATGAACTCTGGTGGATCCATATGTGGTCTATGAAAAGAACACACATGCAATGAACTCTGGTGGATCCATAGGACGTCTGTGAAAAGAACACACATGCAATGACACTGGTGGATCAATATGTGTTTTGTGAGAAGAACATGCATGCAATGACTCTAGCTATGGTTAATGAAAAGAACACACATGCAGTGAACTCTGGTGTATCCATATGTGGTCTGTTAAAAGAACAGACATGCAATGGACTCTAGTGGATCCATATATGGTCTATGAAAAGAACACACATGCAATGAACTCTGGTGGATCCATAGGTGGTTTGTGAAAAGAACACACATGCAATGAACTCTGGTGGATCCATATGTGGTCTGTGAAAAGAACAGACATGCAATGAACTTTGGTGGATCCATATGTGGTCTATGAAAAGAACACACATGCAATGAACTCTGGTGGATCCATAGGTGGTATATGAAAAGAACACACATGCAATGAACTCTGGTGGATCCATAGGTGGTATGTGAAAATGACACACATGCAATGAACTCTATTGGATCCATATGAGGTCTATGAAAGGAACGTACATGCAATGACTCTAGTTGTGGTCTATGAAAAGAACACACATCCATTGAACTCTGGTGGATCCATATGTGGTCTATGAAAAGAAAACACTTGCAATGAACTCTAGTGGATCCATAGGTGGTCTTGAAAAGAACACACATGCAATAAACTCTATTGAATCCATATGTGGTCTATGATAAGAACGTAAATGCAGTGAACTCTGGTGGATCCATAGGTGGTTTGTGTGAAGAACACACATGCAATGACACTGGTGGATCCATATGTGGTTTGTGAAAAGAACATACATGCAATGACTCTAGTTGTGGTTAATGAAAAGAACACACATGCAATGACACTGGTGGATCCATATGTGATTTGTGAGAAGAACACACATGCAAGGACACTAGTGGATCCATATGTGGTTAATGAAAAGAACACACATGGAATGACACTTGTGGATCCATAGGTGGTCTGTGAAAAGAACACATATGCAATGAACTCTGGTGGATCCATATGTGGTTTGTGAAAAGAACACACATGCAATGAACTCTGGTGGATCCATATGTGGTCTGTGAAAAGAATAGACATGCAATGAACTCTGTGGATCCATATGTGGTCTATGAAAAGAACACACATGGAATGAACTCTGGTGGATCCATAGGTGGTCTGTGAAATGAACACACATGCAATGAACTCTGTTGGATCCATATGTGTTCTATGAAAAGAACATACATGCAATGACTCTAGTTATGGTCTGTGAAAAGAACGCACATGCAATGACACTAGGGGATCCATAGGTGGTTTGTGAAAAGAACCCACATGCAATGAACTCTGGTGGATCCATATGTGGTCTATGAAAAGAACATACATGCAATGAACTCTGGTGGATCCATAGGTGGTTTGTGAGAATAACACACATGCAATGACACTTGTGGATCTAAATGTGGTTTGTCAAAAGAACATACATGCAATGACTCTAGCTATGGTTAACGAAAATAACTCACATGCAATGACACTGGTGGATCCATATGTGGTTTGTGAGGAGAACACACATGCAATGACACTAGTGGATCTATATGTAGTCTATTAGAAGAACACCCTTGCAATGACACTGGTGGATCCATAGGTGTTTGTGAGACGAACACACATGCATGAACTCTGGTGGATCCATAGGTGGTCTACGAAAATAACACACATGCAATGAACTCTGGTGGATCCATATGTGGTGTCTGAAAAGAACACACATAAAATGAACTTTGGTGGATCCATATGTGGTCAGTGAAAAGAATAGACATGTAATTAACTCTGGTAGATCCATATGTGGTCTATAAAAAGAACACACATCTAATGAACTCTGGTGGATCCATCGGTGCTCTGTGAAAAGAACACAAATGCAATGAACTCTATTGGATCAATATGTGGTCTATGAAAAGAACATACATGCAATGACTCTAGTTGTGGTCTATGAAAAGAACACACATGCAATGACACTAGGGGATACATAGGTGGTTTGTGAAAAGAACGTACATGCAATCAACTCTGGTGGATCCGTACGTGGTATATGAAAAGAATATACATGCAATGAACTCTGGTGGATCCATCGGTGGTTTGTGAGAAGAACACACATGCAATGGCACTGGTGGATCCTTATGTGGTTTGTGAGAAGAGCATACATGCAATGACTCTAACTTTGGTTAATGAAAATAACACACATGCAATGAACTCTGGTGGATCCATATGTGGTCTGTTAAAAGAATAGACATGCAATGAACTCTAGTGGATCCATATGTGGTCTGTGAAAAGAACAGACATGCAATGAACTTTGGTGGATCCATATGTGGTCTATGAAAAGAACACACATGCAATGAACTCTGGTGGATCCATAGGTGGTATATGAAAAGAACACACATGCAATGAACTCTGGTGGATCCATAGGTGGTATGTGAAAATGACACACATGCAATGAACTCTATTGGATCCATATGAGGTCTATGAAAGGAACGTACATGCAATGACTCTAGTTGTGGTCTATGAAAAGAACACACATCCATTGAACTCTGGTGGATCCATATGTGGTCTATGAAAAGAAAACACTTGCAATGAACTCTAGTGGATCCATAGGTGGTCTTGAAAAGAACACACATGCAATAAACTCTATTGAATCCATATGTGGTCTATGATAAGAACGTAAATGCAGTGAACTCTGGTGGATCCATAGGTGGTTTGTGTGAAGAACACACATGCAATGACACTGGTGGATCCATATGTGGTTTGTGAAAAGAACATACATGCAATGACTCTAGTTGTGGTTAATGAAAAGAACACACATGCAATGACACTAGTGGATCCATATGTGATTTGTGAGAAGAACACACATGCAAGGACACTAGTGGATCCATATGTGGTTAATGAAAAGAACACACATGCAATGACACTTGTGGATCCATAGGTGGTTTGTGAAAAGAACACATAGGCAATGAACTCTGGTGGATCCATATGTGGTTTGTGAAAAGAACACACATGCAATGAACTCTGGTGGATCCATATGTGGTCTGTGAAAAGAATAGACATGCAATGAACTCTGTGGATCCATATGTGGTCTATGAAAAGAACACACATGGAATGAACTCTGGTGGATCCATAGGTGGTCTGTGAAATGAACACACATGCAATGAACTCTGTTGGATCCATATGTGTTCTATGAAAAGAACATACATGCAATGACTCTAGTTATGGTCTGTGAAAAGAACACACATGCAATGACACTAGGGGATCCATAGGTGGTTTGTGAAAAGAACCCACATGCAATGAACTCTGCGGGATCCATATGTGGTCTATGAAAAGAACATACATGCAATGAACTCTGGTGGATCCATAGGTGGTTTGTGAGAATAAGACACATGCAATGACACTTGTGGATCTAAATGTGGTTTGTCAAAAGAACATACATGCAATGACTCTAGCTATGGTTAACGAAAATAACTCACATGCAATGACACTGGTGGATCCATATGTGGTTTGTGAGGAGAACACACATGCAATGACACTAGTGGATCTATATGTAGTCTATTAGAAGAACACCCTTGCAATGACACTGGTGGATCCATAGGTGTTTGTGAAACGAACACACATGCATGAACTCTGGTGGATCCATAGGTGGTCTACGAAAATAACACACATGCAATGAACTCTGGTGGATCCATATGTGGTGTCTGAAAAGAACACACATAAAATGAACTTTGGTGGATCCATATGTGGTCAGTGAAAAGAATAGACATGTAATTAACTCTAGTGGATCCATATGTGGTCTATGAAAAGAACACACATCTAATGAACTCTGGTGGATCCATCGGTGCTCTGTGAAAAGAACACAAATGCAATGAACTCTATTGGATCAATATGTAGTCTATGAAAAGAACATACATGCAATGACTCTAGTTGTGGTCTATGAAAAGAACACACATGCAATGACACTAGGGGATCCATAGGTGGTTTGTGAAAAGAACGTACATGCAATCAACTCTGGTGGATCCGTACGTGGTATATGAAAAGAATATACATGCAATGAACTCTGGTGGATCCATCGGTGGTTTGTGAGAAGAACACACATGCAATGGCACTGGTGGATCCTTATGTGGTTTGTGAGAAGAGCATACATGCAATGACTCTAACTTTGGTTAATGAAAATAACACACATGCAATGAACTCTGGTGGATCCATATGTGGTCTGTTAAAAGAATAGACATGCAATGAACTCTAGTGGATCCATATGTGGTCTATGAAAAGAACAAACATGCAATGAACTGTGGTGGATCGAGAGGTGGTCTGTGAAAAGAACACACATGCAATAAACTCTGGTGGATCCATATATGTATATCAAATGCGGACATGCAATGAACTCTAGTGGATCCATATGTGGTCTGTCAAAAGAACATACATGCAATTAACTCTGGTGGATCCATATGTGGTCTATGAAAGGAACACACATGCAATGAACTCTGGTGGATCCATAGGTGGTCTGTGAAAAGAACACACATGCAATGAACTCTATTGGATCCATATGTGGTCTATGAAAAGAACATACATGCAATAACTCTAGTTGTGGTCTGTGAAAAGAACACACATGCAATGACACTAGGGGATCCATATGTGGTTTGTGAAAAGAACAGACATCCAATGAACTCTGGTGGATCCATATGTGGTCTATGAAAAGAACAGACATGAAATGAACTCTGGTGGATCCATAGGTGGTTTGTGAGAAGAACACACATGCAATGGCACTGGTGAATCCATATGTGGTTTGTGAGAAGAACATACATGCAATACTCTAACTGTGGTTAATGAAAAGAACACACATGCAATGAACTCTAGCGGATCCATATGTGGTCTGTTAAAAGAACAGACATGCAATGAACTCTAGTGGATCCATCTGTGGTCTATGAAAAGAACAGGCGTGCAATGAACTGTGGTGGACCCATAGGTGGTTTGTGAAAAGAACACACATGCAATGAACTCTAGTGGATCCATATATGGTCTATCAAATGAACGGACATGCAATGAACTCTACTAGATCCATATGTGGTCTGTGAAAAGAACACAAATGCAATAAACTCTGGTGGATCCATAGGTGGTCTGTGAAAAGAACAGACATGCAATGAGCTCTGGTGGATCCATATGTGTTTTGTGAGAAGAACACACATGCAATGACACTGGTGGATCCATAGGTGGTTTTAGAAAAGAACACATATGCAACGATATCTGGTGGATCCATATGTGGTCTTTAAAAGAACAGACATGCAATGAACTCTGGTGGATCCATATGTTGTCCGTGAAAAAGAACAGACGTGCAATGAACTCTGGTGGATCCATAGGTGGCTTGTGAAAAGAACACACATGCAATGAACTCTGGTGGATCCATATGTGGTATGTTAAAAGAACAGACATGCAATGAACTCTAGTATATCCATATGTGGTCTATGAAAAGAACACACATGCAATGAACTCTGGTGGATCCATAGGAGGTCTGTGAAAAGGACACACATGCAATGACACTGGTGGATCAATATGTGTTTTGTGTGAAGAACATACATGCAATGACTCTAGCTATGGTTAATGAAAAGAACACACATGCAATGAACTCTAGTGTATCCATATGTGGTCTGTTAAAAGAACAAACATGCAATGAACTCTGGTGGATCAATCTGTGGTCCATGAAAAGAACACACATGCAATGAACTCTGGTGGATCCATAGGTGGTCTATGAAAAGAACACACATGCAATGAACTCTGGTGGATCCATATGTGGTATGTTAAAAGAACATACATGCAATGAATTCTGGTGGATGCATATGTGGTCTATGAAAAGAACACACATGCAATGAACTCTGGTGGATCCATAGGTGGTCTTTGAAAAGAACACACATGCAATGACACTGGTGGATCCATATGTGGTTTGTGAGAAGAACACACATGCAATGACACTAGTGGATCCATATGTGGTTAATGAAAAGAACACACATGCAATCACACTGGTGGATCAATAGGTGGTTTGTAAAAAGAATACACCGGCAATGAACTCTGGTGGATCCATAGGTGGTCTGTGAAAAGAACAAACATGCAATGAACTCTAGTGGATCCATATGTGGTCTATGAAAAGAACACACATGCAATAAACTCTGGTGGATCCATAGGTGGTCTGTGAAAAGAACACAGATGCAATGACAATGGTGGATCAATATGTGTTTTGTGAGAAGAACATACATGCAATGACTTTAGCTATGGTTAATGAAAAGAACACACATGCAATGTACTCTAGTGTATCCATATGTGGTCTGTTACAAGAACAGAAATGCAATGAACTCTGGTGGATTCATATGTGGTCTATGAAAAGAACACACATGCAATTAACTCTGGTGGATCCATAGGTGGTTTGTGAAAAGAACACACATGCAAAGAACTCTGGTGGATCCATAGGTGGTCTGTGAAAAGAACAGACATGCAATGAACTCTGGTGGATCCATATGTGGTATATGAAAAGAACACACATGCAATGAACTCTAGTGGATCCATAGGTGGTCCGTGAAAAGAACACACATGCAATGACACTGGTGGATCAATATGTGTTTTGTGAGAAGAACATACATGCAATGACTCTACCTATAGTTAATGAAAAGAATACACATGCAATGAACTCTGGTGGATCCATATGTGGTCTACGAAAAGAACAGAATGCAATGAACTTTGGTGGATCCATATGTGGTCTATAAAAAGAACACACATGCAATGAACTTTGGTGGATACATAGGTGGTCTATGAAAAGAACACACATGCAATGATCTCTGGTGGATCCATAGGTGGTTTGTGAAAAGAACACACATGCAATGAACTCTGTTGGATCCATAGGTGGTTTGTGAAAAGAACGTACATGCAATACTCTAGTTGTGTTCTATGAAAAGAACACACATGCAATGAACTCTAGTGGATCCATATGTGGTCTATGAAAAGAAAACACATGCAATGAACTCTGGTGGATCCATAGGTGGTCTGTGAAAAGAACACACATGCAATAAACTCTGGTGGATCCATAGGTGGTTTGTGAGAAGAACATACATGCAATGACTCTAACTGTGGTTAATGAAAAGAACACACATGCAATGAACTCTGGTGGATCCATATGTGGTTTCTGAAAAGAAGACACATGCAATGAACACTAGTGGATCCATATGTGGTATATTAAAAGAATAGACATGCAATGAACTCTGGTGGATCCATATGTTGTCCGTGAAAAGAACAGACATACAATGAACTCTGGTGGATCCATACGTGGCTTGTGAAAAGAACACACATGCAATGAACTCTGGTGAATCCATATGTGGTCTATGAAAAGAACAGACATGCAATGAACTCTGTTGGATCCATATGTGAAAAGAACACAGATGCAATGACTGTAGCAGTGGTTTGTAAAAAGAACACACATGCAATGAACTCTGGTGGATCCATAGGTGGTCTGTGAGAAGAACATACATGCAATGAACTCTGGTGGATCCATATGTGGTCTATGAAAACAACACACATGCAACGAACTCTGGTGGATCCATAGGTGGCCTGTGAAAAGAACACACATGCAATGACACCGGTGGATCAATATGTGTTTTGTGAGAAGAACAAGCATGCAATGAACTCTGGTGTATCCATATGTGGTCTGTTAAAAGAACAGACATGCAATGAACTCTCTAGTGGATCCATATGTGGTCTATGAAAAGAACACACATGCAATGAACTCTGGTGGATCCATAGGTTCTCTATGAAAAGAACACACATGCAATGACACTGCTGGATCAATATGTGTTTTCTGTGAAGAACATACATGCAATGACTCTAGCTATGGTTAATGAAAAGAACACACATGCAATGAACTCTAGTGGATCCATATGTGGTCCATGAAAAGAACAGACATGCAATGAACTCTGGTGGATCCATATGTGGTCTATGAAAAGAACACAGATGCAATGAACTCTAGTGGATACATAAGTGGTCTATGAAAAGAACACACATGCAATGATCTCTAGTGGATCCATAGGTGGTCTGTTAAAAGAACACACATGCAATGAACTCTGTTGGATCCATATGTGGTCTATGAAAACAACACACATGCAATGAACTCTGGTGGATCCATAGGTGCTCTTTGAAAAGGACACACATGCAATGACACTGGTGGATCCATATGTGGTTTGTGAGAAGAACACACATGCAATGACACTGGTGGATCCGTATGTGGTTAATGAAAAGAACACACATGCAATGACACTGGTGGATCAATAGGTGGTTTGTGAAAACAATACACATGCAATGAACTCTGGTGGATCCTTAGGTGGTCTGTGAAAAAACAGACATGCAATGAACTCTAGTGGATCCATATGTGGTCTATGAAAAGAACACACATGCAATAAACTCTAGTGGATCCATAGGTGGTCTGTGAAAAGAACACAGATGCAATGACAATGGTGGATCAATATGTGTTTTGTGAGAAGAACATACATGCAATGACTTTAGCTATGGTTAATGAAAACAACACACATGCAATGAACTCTGGTGTATCCATATGTGGTCTGTTACAAGAACAGACATGCAATGAACTCTAGTGGATCCATATATGGTCTATGAAAAGAACACACATGCAATGAACACTAGTGGATCCATAGGTGGTTTGTGAAAAAAGAACACACATGCAAAGAACTCTGGTGGATCCATAGGTGGTCTGTGAAAAGAACAGACATGCAATGAACTCTGGTGGATCCATATGTGGTATATGAAAAGAACACACATGCAATGAACTCTGGTGGATCCATAGGTGGTCTGTGAAAAGAACTCACATGCAATGACACTAGTGGATCAATATGTGTTTTGTGAGAAGAACAGACATGCAATGACTCTGGCTATAGTTAATGAAAAGAACACACATGCAATGAACTCTGGTGGATCCATATGTGGTCTATGAAAAGAACAGAATGCAATGAACTTTGGTGGATTCATATGTGGTCTATGAAAGGAACACACATGCAATGAACTCTAGTGGATACATAGGTGGTCTATGAAAAGAACACACATGCAATGAACTCTGGTGGATCAATAGGTGGTATGTGAAAAGAACACACATGCAATGAACTTTGTTGGATCCATATGTGGTCTATGATACTCTAGTTGTGGTCTATGAAAAGAAAACATATGCAATGAACTCTGGTGGATCCATATGTGGTCTATGAAAGGAACACACATGCAGTGAACTCTGGTGGATCCATAGGTGGTTTGTGAAAAGAACACACATGCAATGAACTCTGGTGGATCCATAGGTGGTCTGTGAAAAGAACCGACATGCAATGAACTCTGGTGGATCCATGTGTGGTATATGAAAAGAACACACATGCAATGAACTCTGGTGGATCCATAGGTGGTCTATGAAAAGAACACACATGCAATGACACTGGTGGATCAATATGTGTTTTGTGAGAAGAACATACATACAATGACTCTACCTATAGTTAATGAAAAGAACACACATGCAATGAACTCTAGTGGATCCATATGTGGTCTATGAAAAGAACAGAATGCAATGAACTTTGGTGGATCCCTATGTGGTCTATGAAAAGAACACACATGCAATGATCTCTGGTGGATCCATAGGTGGTTTGTGAAATGAACACACATGCAATGAACTCTGTTGGATCCATATGTGGTATATGAAACTAACATACATGCAATACTCTAGTTGTGGTCTATGAAAAGAACACACATGCAATGAACTCTGGTGGATCCATATGTGGTCCATGAAAAGGACACACATGTAATGAACTCTGGTGGATCCATAGGTGGTCTGTGAAAAGAACACACATGGAATGAACTCTGGTGGACCCATAGGTGGTTTGTGAGAAGAACAGACTGATGGGTTCGTAGCATGGAAAACAAAAAAATTCTACCGCAAGAACGAACAAACCCTAGATCTAATCTAGATAAAAGCCAAGATCTAATCTATTAGACATGAGCAACGAGATAGATGGGAACTAACCCTCGTAGATCCGAAAGCGTTAACGAGATTAGATCTCGTGGTTGATGTAGTCGATCACTTGCCGATCTCAAGATCGTGTGGACGATCCTTCCGGCGTCGCGTTCCAGCAGCGCTTCCGCCCGCGGTCAAGTAGACGATCCTTCCGGCGTTGCGTTCCAGCAGCGCTTCCGCCCTTGGTCAAGTTGACGATCCTTCCGGCGCCACAATTCGGCAGCGCTTCCGCAGTCGGTCACACGTGCGGAGTCGAAGCAAACCTTCCTCTCCCCGTTCCAGCGAGCAGCGGAGGTAGTAGATCTTCTCCACGGAATCCCAGCAGCACGACGACGTGGTGGTGGTGGTGGAGTAGAGAATTCTGCAGGGCTTCGCCTATGCCTGTGCAGAAGATGGTGGAGGAGAGAGGCGGCAGAGATTGGACGTTATTAGAGCGTTAGAGGAGGGGGCGCCCCTGCCCCTCTATTTAAAGAGGGGAGGGCGCGCCAGGGAAGGGGAGTCCTACAAGGACTCCCCTCCTATGGGGCCGGCGGGTTGGGGAGGTGGGGAGGAATCCTCCTCCCCCACGACTCCTTATCTTGACCCAACAGGACTCCTTGATCCCTATCTTGATTTTCAAGCAAACTCCAAGATATCTTCCAGAACCTTCCGGAACATTCCGAAACCTTCTAGAACTCTCATACAAACACTCCGGAACATTTCCTATCTCATAAAATGATCTCCTATATATGAATCTTATTCTCCGGACCATTCCGGATCTCCTTGTGATGTCCCGGATCCATTCCGAGACTCCGAACAACATTCGGTCTCCAACGCACATTCCATATCTACTTAAAACAACTTCGAACCTTAAGTGTGTCACCCTACGGTTCGCGAATATGTAGACATGATAGAGACACATCTCATATCAATAACCATCAGCGGGACCTGGAGATCCATAATGGCTCCCACATACTCAACGATGACTTCGCGATCGATTGAACCATTTACATATGAAACTAATTCCCTTTGTCTCGCGATACTATACTTATCCGAGGTTTGATCGTCGGTATCTCCATACCTAGTTCTACCTTGTTACTGATAAGTACTCTTTACTCGTTCCGTGATATGTCATCCCTTGTGACCTAGTCACATGCTTGCAAGCTAACTAGATGACATTCCACCGAGAGAGGGCCCAGAGCATATCTATCCGTCATATGGATGGACAAATCCCAATCTTGGTTCATGCGCTTCAACACATACTTTCAGAATACCCAATGACACTTTTATAACCACCCAGTTACAAAGCGGCGTTTGATGTCATCAAAGTATTCATCCGGTGATGGTGATTAACATAACCTCATGGTCGAAGGAATAGGTTACTATGTGATTGAAAGCTTACAGCAATACGAACTTAATGACTTGATCTTATGCTACGCTTACTATGGGTGTGTGTCCATCACATCATTCTCCTAATGATATGACCCTGTTATTAATCACATCCTAATGTCCATGATCAGGAAACCATGATCATCAATTAATCAACAAGCTAGTTCAACAAGAAGCTTACTAGGGACTCTTATATGTTTACAAAACACACATGTATCAGTGTTTCCTAATGATACAATCATAGCATGGGATGTAAACATTCATCATAAACACAAAGATATAATAATAACCACTTTTATTATTGCCTCTTGGGCATATCTCCAACAGTCTCCCACTTGCACTAGAGTCAATAATCTAGATTACATGTTAATATACCGAACACCCATGGCGTTCTGGTGTTGGTCATGCTTTGCCCTAGGGAGAGGTTTAGTCAACGGATCTGCCACATTCAGATCAGTGTGTACTTTGCAAATATTTATGTCACCATCTCGGACATACTCGCGAATAGCGTGGAAACGTAGCTTGATGTGCTTCAGCTTGCTATGTGACCTTGGCTCCTGCGCATTAGCTATGGCACCTGTGTTGTCACAGTAGATGGCCATCGGGTCCAACCACGCCGAGTTCAGTAATGAATTCCTTCATCCAAACGGCTTCTTGTTCAGCCTCCGAAGCAGCTATGTATTCCGATTCAGTTGAAGACTTCGCCACAACGCTTTGCTTCGCACTCCTCCAGCTCACTGCAGCACCATTCAAAATAAATACCTAACCCGACTGTGACTTTGAGTCATCCGGATCGGTGTTCCAACTAGCATCGGTGTAACCATTTACAACAAGCTGTTCATCACCTCCATAAGAAAGAACCATATCCTTAGTCCTATTTAGGTACTTTAGGATATTCTTGACCGCTGTCCAGTGTTCCTCTCCAGGATCACTTTGATATCTGCTAGTCAAACTAACAGCATGTGCTATATCCGGTCTTGTACACAGCATGGCATACATGATAGAACCTATGGCCGAGGCATAGGGAATTTTATTCATTTTCTCTCTATCTTCTGCCGTAGCTGGACTTTGAGTTTTACTCGAGGTCTTACCTGACAACATGGGCACGAACCCTTTCTTGCTATCTTCCATTCTAAACTTCTTTAGAACTTTGTCCAAGTATGTACTTTGTGAAAGCCCTATTAGGCGTCTTGATCTATCTCTATAAATCTTGATGCCTAGAATATATGCCGCTTCGCCAAGATCCTTCATTGAAAAACTATTATTCAAATAGGTTTTGACGCTATTAAGAAGTTCTATATCATTCCCAATCAACAATATGTCATCTACATACAGTACTAGGAATGCTACAGAGCTCCCACTCACTTTCTTGTAAATGCAAGCTTCTCCATAAGTTTGTATAAATCCAAAGTTTTTGATTACTTTATCAAAACGTTGATTCCAACTACGGGATGCTTGCTTCAGTCCATAAATGGAGCGCTGAAGTTTGCATACCTTGTCAGCATCTTTAGGATCGACAAAACCTTTGGGTTGTACCATATACAACTCTTCCTCAATGTCACCATTAAGGAACGCCGTTTTGACATCCATCTGCCAAATCTCATAATCGAAATATGCAGCAATTGCTAACAAAATCCTCACAGACTTTAGCTTCGCTACTGGTGAGAAAGTCTCATCATAGTCAACTCCTTGAATTTGTCGAAACCCTTTCGCGACAAGTCGAGCTTTATAGACGGTAACATTACCATCAACATCTGTTTTTCTCTTGAAAATCCATTTGTTCTCGACAGCCTTACGGCCATCCGGTAAGTCCACCAAAGTCCACACTTGGTTTTCGTACATGGATCCCATTTCGGATTTCATGGCTTCTAGCCATTTGTCGGAATCTGGGCTCACCATAGCTTCTTCATACGTCGCAGGGTCATCATCGTTGTCCACCAACATGACGTTCAAGGCAGAGTCATACCAATCAGGAGTGGTACGAACCCTCGTTGACCTGCGAGGTTCAGTAGTAACTTCGTTCGAAGTTTCATGATCATTATCATTAGCTTCCTCTTCAATTGGTGCAGGCGGCACCAAAACATCTTCCGGTGCTGCGCTACTCTCAAATCCGAGAGAAGGTTCAATAACCTCATCGAGTTCTACTTTCCTTCCAGTCACTTTTTTCGAGAGAAACTCCTTCTCAAGAAAGGATCCATTCTTTGCAACAAAAACTTTGCCTTCGGATCTATGATAGAAGGTATACCCAATTGTTTCTTTAGGGTATCCTATGAAGACGCATTTCTCCGCTTTGGGTTCTAGCTTATCAGGTTGTAACTTCTTTACGTATGCTTCGCAACCCCAAACTTTAAGGAACGACAACTTAGGTTTCTTACCAAACCACAATTCGTACGGTGTCGTTTCAACGGATTTAGATGGTGCCCTATTTAAAGTGAATGCGGCTGTCTCTAATGCATAGCCCCAAAATGATAACGGTAAATCTATAAGAGACATCATAGACCGAACCATATCTAAGAGAGTTCGATTACGACGTTCGGACACACCATTACGCTGTGGTGTTCCCGGCGGTGTCAACTGTGAAAGTATTCCAAATTTCTTTAAATGCATGCCAAACTCGTAACTCAGATATTCACCTCCGTGATCAGAACGCAGAAACTTAATCTTCTTGTTACGATGATTCTCCACTTCACTTTGAAATTCCTTAAACTTCTTGAAAGTTTCGGACTTATGTTTCATGAAATAGACATACCCATATCTACTCAAGTCATCCGTGAAAGTGAGAACATAACGATATCCACCACGCGATGCTACACTCATTGGACCGCACACATCGGTATGTATTATTTCCAATAAGTCTGTAGCTCGCTCCATTGTACCAGATAATGGAGTCTTAGTCATTTTTCCCATTAGACATGCTTCACATCTTTCAAGTGATTCAAAATCAAGTGATTCAAGAAGTCCATCTAAATGGAGTTTCTTCATACGCTTCACTCCAATGTGACCAAGACGACAGTGCCACATGTATGTAGAATTATCATTCAATTTAATTCGTTTAGCATCTATGTTGTGAACATGTGTATCACTACTATCGAGATTCAGTAAGAATAAACCATTCATCTCAGGTGCATTACCATAAAAGATATTACTCATATAAATCGAACAACCTTTATTCTCAGACTTAAAAGAGTAACCGTCTCGCAATAAACAGGATCCAGATATAATGTTCATGCTTAACGCAGGCACCAAATAACAATTATTTAAATTTAAAACTAATCCCGAAGGTAGATGTAGAGGGAGCGTGCCGACGGCGATCACATCAACCTTGGAGCCATTTCCAACGCGCATCGTCACCTCGTCTCTTGCCAGTCTTCGTTTATTCCGCAGTTCCTGTTTCGAGTTACAAATATGAGCAACCGAACCAGTATCAAATACCCAGGCACTACTACGATTACTAGTAAGATACACATCTATAACACATATATCAAATATACCTTTCTTCTTGATGTTGCCGTTCTTCAGATCCGCCAGGTACTTGGGGCAGTTACGCTTCCAGTGACCAGCTCCCTTGCAGTAGAAGCACTCAGTTTCAGGTTTAGGACCAGCCTTGGGCTTCTTAGCAGGTGCGGCAGCTTTCTTGCCGTCCTTCTTGAAGTTCCCCTTGTTCTTAGGCTTGCCCCGTTTCTTGAAATTGGTGGTCTTATTGACCATCAACACTTGTTGCTCCTTCTTGATCTCCACTTCAGTAGTTTTCAGCATGGACGACAGTTCAGGCAACGTCTTGTTCATGCAGTGCATGTTGTAGTTCATCACAAAGTTCTTGTAACTTGGTGGCAGCGATTGAAGGAGACGGTGAATCCCCAGTTCATTAGGAATCGATATTCCCAACTCTTGGAGCTTCTTAGCGTACACAGACATGGTGAGCACGTGCTCGCTAACGGAGCTTCCTTCTTCCATCTTACAGTTAAAGAATTTCTCGGAGGCCTCATAGCTCTCCATGGCCGCGCGAGTCTCAAAAATTAGCCTGAGCTCCTTAATGATCTCGAACGGGTCGTGGTGCTCAAAACGCTGTTGGAGCTCCGCTTCTAAACCGTACAGGATGGCACATTGAACTGTGGAGTAATGATTCTTCCGAGTGGCGAAAACATTCTTTTCGTCATCGGTGGCATTATCTGCAGGTGGGTCACCTAGAGGTGCATCGAGCACATAGGTCAACTGACCAGCCCTGAGGACGATCTTCAGTCCACGGAACCAGTCCGTGAAATTGCTTCCATTGTTCTTAAGTTTTTCTTTCTCTAGGAACGCATTGAAATTGATGGAGGGGTTCGCCATAATCTACAACAATTTGCAAGTAGTTTAGACTAAGTTTATGACAAATTGAGTTCAAATTTAATTTATTAAACTAACTAGGTGAACTCCCACTCAAAACAACATCCCTCACATTGTCTTAGTGATTACATGAACCAAGTCCACTACACCAAGTCCGATCTTCACGAGAGAAGATGTAGTTTCATTGGCGAACAATCTTCATGTTCATCATATCAATTATATGACTCATGCTCTACCTTTCGGTATTCCGTGTTCCGAGACCATGTCTGTACATGCTAGGCTCGTCAAGACAACCTTAGTTTCCGCATGTGCAAATCTGGCTTGCACCCGTTGTATGCACACGTAGAATCTATCACATCTGATCATCACGAGATGCTTCGAAACGACGAGTCTTAGCAACGGTGCCAACTAAGGGTGAACACTTTATTACTTGATATTTAGTGAGAGGGATCATCTTATAATGCTACCGTCGCGATCTAAGCAATACAAGATGCATAAAGGATTAACATCACAGGCAATTCATAATAAGTGT
Source organism: Avena eriantha (assembly GCA_910589775.1). Taxonomy (NCBI): domain Eukaryota; kingdom Viridiplantae; phylum Streptophyta; class Magnoliopsida; order Poales; family Poaceae; genus Avena; species Avena eriantha. The sequence goes on from CAJUXJ010000824.1 coordinate 116,694, forward strand.
GATATGATATGGCCTTTTCTTCTTGCGCCTTTGATCTCCATCTCAAAGCACGAACATGATCTCCATCATCACCAGAATTGCGTCAAGGTCAGTGGCGCCGCTTCATGGTTGTTCATCATCATCAGCAACTATTACAACTACTTGGAATAAAGCTATTACAAGATGAATAGACACGCATGTCTTAACAGAATTAAAGACAACCATTAGGCTCCTGCCGGTTGCCATATTACAACAAGGATCATTGCATACATCAAATACAATCACAATCACATGTTGGCCATATCACATCACAGAACCCTG